>JAUJEF010000402.1:0-80000 GCA_030444885.1 Citrus sp. QX-2021 | reverse complement strand
GCCAGCGGGGTATTTTTGGCACACGGAGGCACCTCGCAAAGTCTGGCGCCATTCCGAGTCCGGCGGACGAAGTTGGCCAGCCCCACGCCCCGAGGCTATAGCCCACCCGTTTTTGCGGCCTCTTTCCGCTGGACGAACTTGGCGCCCCGGCCTTCGGGCGGGTATTTTTGGGCGCCGCTGTGCCCGCGGCCTATTTTTGGCACACGGAGGCGCCTCGCAAAGTCTGGCGCCATTCCGAGTCCGGCGGACGAAGTTGGCCAGCCCCACCCCCCCAGGCTATAGCCCACCCGTTTTTGTGGCCTCTTTCCGCTGGACGAACTTGGCGCCCCGGCCTTCGGGCGGGTATTTTTGGGCGCGGCTGTGCCCGCGGGGTATTTTTGGCACACGGAGGCGCCTCGCAAAGTCTGGCGCCATTCCGAGTCCGGCGGACGAAGTTGGCCAGCCCCACGCCCCAAGGCTATAGCCCACCCGTTTTTGTGGCCTCTTTCCGCTGGACGAACTTGGCGCCCCGGCCTTCGGGCGGGTATTTTTGAACCCTTAATTTTACATTTTTCTCATGTTTTGACACATTTTTTGTAACAAGAACTTTTTAAACCTAATTTTTTTTTACCCTAAGACGTTTTAATTTTGATTCGACCACAGAAAACAACAACTTAAATATCCAATTACGATGTGAAATCATTAATTATTTGTTTTATTATTAATTTATATTTTACTTTTCCTTTTAAATAATATTTGCGCTTATAGTTACAAGAATTTAGGGTGGCCCCGCGGGTATTTTTGGCACACGGAGGCGCCTCGCAAAGTCTGGCGCCATTCCGAGTCCGGCGGACGAAGTTGGCCAGCCCCACCCCCCAAGGCTATAGCCCACCCGTTTTTGTGGCCTCTTTCCGCTGGACGAACTTGGCGCCCCGGCCTTCGGGCGGGTATTCTTGGGCGCGGCTGTGCCCGCGGCCTATTTTTGGCACACGGAGGCGCCTCGCAAAGTCTGGCGCCATTCCGAGTCCGGCGGACGAAGTTGGCCAGCCCCACGCCCCAAGGCCATAGCCCACCCGTTTTTGTGGCCTCTTTCCGCTGGACGAACTTGGCGCCCCGGCCTTCGGGCGGTAGTATTTTTATTTGCGGCTGTGCCCGGGGGGTATTTTTGGCACACGGAGGCGCCTCGCAAAGTCTGGCGCCATTCTGAGTCCGGCGGACGAAGTTGGCCAGCCCCACCCCCAAGGCTATAGCCCACCCGCTTTTGTGGCCTCTTTCCGCTGGACGAACTTGGCGCCCGGCCTTCGGGCAGGTATTTTTGGCGCGGCTGTGCCCGCGTATATTTTTGGCACACGGAGGCGCCTCGCAAAGTCTGGCGCCATTCCGAGTCCGGCGGACGGTTGGCCAGCCCCACGCCCCAAGGCTATAGCCCACCCGTTTTTGTGGCCTCTTTCCGCTGGACGAACTTGGCGCCCGGCCTTGGGGCGAGTATTTTGGGCGCGGCTGTGCCCGCGGGTATTTTTGGCACACGGAGGCGCCTCGCAAAGTCTGGCGCCATTCCGAGTCCGGCGGACGAAGTTGGCCAGCCCCACGCCCCAAGGCTATAGCCCACCCGTTTTTGTGGCCTCTTTCCGCTGGACGAACTTGGCGCCCCGGCCATCGGGCGGGTATTTTTGGGCGCGGCTGTGCCAGCGGCCTATTTTTGGCACACGGAGGCGCCTCGCAAAGTCTGGCGCCATTCCGAATCCCGCGGAGCGAGTTGGCCAGCCCCGCCCCCCAAGGCTATAGCCCACCCGTTTTTGTGGCCTCTTTCCGCTGGACGAACTTGGCGCCCCGGCCTTGGGGCGGGTATTTTTGGGCGCGGCTGTGCCAGCGGGGTATTTTTGGCACACGGAGGCGCCTCGCAAAGTCTGGCGCCATTCCGAGTCCGCGGACGGTTGGCCAGCCCCACCCCCAAGGCTATAGCCCACCCGTTTTTGTGGCCTCTTTCCGCTGGACGAACTTGGCGCCCCGGCCTTCGGGCGGGTATTTTTGGGCGCGGCTGTGCCCGCGGCCTATTTTTGGCACACGGAGGCGCCTCGCAAAGTCTGGCGCCATTCCGAGTCCGGCGGGACGGTTGGCCAGCCCCCCGCCCCAAGGCCATAGCCCACCCGTTTTTGTGGCCTCTTTCCGCTGGACGAACTTGGCGCCCCGGCCTTGGGGCGGGTATTTTTGGGCGCGGCTGTGCCCGCGGGGTATTTTTGGCACACGGAGGCGCCTCGCAAAGTCTGGCGCCATTCCGAGTCCGGCGGACGAAGTTGGCCAGCCCCACCCCCCAAGGCTATAGCCCACCCGTTTTTGTGGCCTCTTTCCGCTGGACGAACTTGGCGCCCCGGCCTTCGGGCGGGTATTTTTGGGCGCGGCTGTGCCCGCGGGGTATTTTTGGCACACGGAGGCGCCTCGCAAAGTCTGGCGCCATTCCGAGTCCGGCGGACGAAGTTGGCCAGCCCCACGCCCCAAGGCTATAGCCCACCCGTTTTTGTGGCCTCTTTCCGCTGGACGAACTTGGCGCCCCGGCCTTCGGGCGGGTATTTTTGAACCCTTAATTTTACATTTTTCTCATGTTTTGACACATTTTTTGTAACACGAACTTTTTAAACCTAATTTTTTTTTACCCTAAGACGTTTTAATTTTGATTCGACCACAGAAAACAACAACTTAAATATCCAATTACGATGTGAAATCATTAATTATTTGTTTTATTATTAATTTATATTTTACTTTTCCTTTTAAATATTATTTGCGCTTATAGTTACAAGAATTTAGGGTGGCCCAGCGGGTATTTTTGGCACACGGAGGCGCCTCGCAAAGTCTGGCGCCATTCCGAGTCCGGCGGACGAATTTGGCCAGCCCCACCCCCCAAGGCTATAGCCCACCCGTTTTTGTGGCCTCTTTCCGCTGGACGAACTTGGCGCCCCGGCCTTCGGGCGGGTATTTTTGGGCGCGGCTGTGCCCGCGGGGTATTTTTGGCACACGGAGGCGCCTCGCAAAGTCTGGCGCCATTCTGAGTCCGGCGGACGAAGTTGGCCAGCCCCACGCCCCAAGGCTATAGCCCACCCGTTTTTGTGGCCTCTTTCCGCTGGACGAACTTGGCGCCCCGGCCTTCGGGCGGGTATTTTTGGGCGTGGCTGTGCCCGCGGCCTATTTTTGGCACACGGAGGCGCCTCGCAAAGTCTGGCGCCATTCCGAGTCCGGCGGACGAAGTTGGCCAGCCCCACCCCCCAAGGCTATAGCCCACCCGTTTTTGTGGCCTCTTTCCGCTGGACGAACTTGGCGCCCCGGCCTTCGGGCGGGTATTTTTGGGCGCGGCTGTGCCCGCGGCCTAGTTTTGGCACACGGAGGCGCCTCGCAAAGTCTGGCGCCATTCCGAGTCCGGCGGACGAAGTTGGCCAGCCCCACCCCCCAAGGCTATAGCCCACCCGTTTTTGTGGCCTCTTTCCGCTGGACGAACTTGGCGCCCCGGCCTTGGGGCGGGTATTTTTGGGCGCGGCTGTGCCCGCGGGGTATTTTTGGCACACGGAGGCGCCTCGCAAAGTCTGGCGCCATTCCGAGTCCGGCGGACGAAGTTGGCCAGCCCCACGCCCCAAGGCTATAGCCCACCCGTTTTTGTGGCCTCTTTCCGCTGGACGAACTTGGCGCCCCGGCCTTCGGGTGGATATTTTTGGGCGCGGCTGTGCCCGCAGCCTATTTTTGGCACACGGAGGCGCCTCGCAAAGTCTGGCGCCATTCCGAGTCCGGCGGACGAAGTTGGCCAGCACCACTCCCCAAGGCTATAGCCCACCCGTTTTGTTGTCCTCCTTCCGCTGGACGAACTTGGCGCCCCGGCCTTCGGGCGGGTATTTTTGGGCGCGGCTGTGCCCGCGGGGTATTTTTGGCACACGGAGGCGCCTCGCAAAGTCTGCCGCCATTCCGAGTCCGGCGGACGAAGTTGGCCAGCCCCACGCCCCAAGGCTATAGCCCACCCGTTTTTGTGGCCTCTTTCCGCTGGACGAACTTGGCGCCCCGGCCTTGGGGCGGGTATTTTTGGGCGCGGCTGTGTCCGCGGCCTATTTTTGGCACACGGAGGCGCCTCGCAAAGTCTGGCGCCATTCCGAGTCCGGCGGACGAAGTTGGCCAGCCCCACGCCCCAAGGCTATAGCCCACCCGTTTTTGTGGCCTCTTTCCGCTGGACGAACTTGGCGCCCCGGCCTTCGGGCGGGTATTTTTGAACCCTTAATTTTACATTTTTCTCATGTTTTGACACATTTTTTGTAACACGAACTTTTTAAACCTAATTTTTTTTTACCCTAAGACGTTTTAATTTTGATTCGACCACAGAAAACAACAACTTAAATATCCAATTACGATGTGAAATCATTAATTATTTGTTTTATTATTAATTTATATTTTACTTTTCCTTTTAAATATTATTTGCGCTTATAGTTACAAGAATTTAGGGTGGCCCAGCGGGTATTTTTGGCACACGGAGGCGCCTCGCAAAGTCTGGCGCCATTCCGAGTCCGGCGGACGAATTTGGCCAGCCCCACCCCCCAAGGCTATAGCCCACCCGTTTTTGTGGCCTCTTTCCGCTGGACGAACTTGGCGCCCCGGCCTTCGGGCGGGTATTTTTGGGCGCGGCTGTGTCCGCGGGGTATTTTTGGCACACGGAGGTGCCTCGCAAAGTCTGGCGCCATTCCGAGTCCGGCGGACGAAGTTGGCCAGCCCCACGCCCCAAGGCTATAGCCCACCCGTTTTTGTGGCCTCTTTCCGCTGGACGAACTTGGCGCCCCGGCCTTGGGGCGGGTATTTTTGGGCGCGGCTGTGTCCGCGGGGTATTTTTGGCACACGGAGGTGCCTCGCAAAGTCTGGCGCCATTCCGAGTCCGGCGGACGAAGTTGGCCAGCCCCACGCCCCAAGGCTATAGCCCACCCGTTTTTCTGGCCTCTTTCCGCTGGACGAACTTGGCGCCCCGGCCTTCGGGCTGGTATTTTTGGGCGCGGCTGTGCCCGCGGCCTATTTTTGGCACACGGAGGCGCCTCGCAAAGTCTGGCGCCATTCTGAGTCCGGCGGACGAAGTTGGCCAGCCCCACGCCCCAAGGCCATAGCCCACCCGTTTTTGTGGCCTCTTTCCGCTGGACGAACTTGGCGCCCCGGCCTTCGGGTGGGTATTTTTGGGCGCGGCTGTGCCCGCGGCCTATTTTTGGCACACGGAGGCACCTCGCAAAGTCTCGCGCCATTCCGAGTCCGGCGGACGAAGTTGGCCAGCCCCACCCCCCAAGGCTATAGCCCACCCGTTTTTGTGGCCATTTTCCGCTTGACGAACTTGGCGCTCCGGCCTTCGGGCGGGTATTTTTTGGCGCGGCTGTGCCTGCGTCTATTTTTGGCACACGGAGCCGCCTCGCAAAGTCTCGCGCCATTCCGAGTCCGGCGGACGAAGTGGGCCAGCCCCACCCCCCAAGGCTATAGCCCACCCGTTTTTGTGGCCATTTTCCGCTGGACGAACTTGGCGCCCCGGCCTTCGGGCGGGTATTTTTGGGCGCGGCTGTGCCTGCGGCCTATTTTTGGAACACGGAGGCGCCTCGCAAAGTCTCGCGCCATTCCGAGTCCGGTGGACGAAGTCGGCCAGCCGCACCCGCCAAGGCTATAGCCCACCCGTTTTTGTGGCCATTTTCCGCTGGACGAACTTGGCGCCCCGGCCTTCGGGCGGGTATTTTTGGGCGCGGCTGTGCCCGCGGCCTATTTTTGGGACACGGAGGTGCCTCGCAAAGTCTCGCGCCATTCCGAGTCCGGCGGACGAAGTGGGCCAGCTCCTCGCGCCATTCCGAGTCCGGCGGACGAAGTTGGCCAGCCCCACCCCCCAAGGCTATAGCCCACCCGTTTTTGTGGCCTTTTTCCGCTGCACGAACTTGGCGCTCCGGCCTTCGGGCGGGTATTTTTGGGCGCGGCTGTGCCCGCGGCCTATTTTTTGCACACGGAGGCACCTCGCAAAGTCTGGCGCCATTCCGAGTCCGGCGGACGAAGTTGGCCAGCCCCACCCCCCAAGGCTATAGCCCACCCGTTTTTGTGGCCTTTTTCCGCTGGACGAACTTGGCGACCCGGCCTTCGGGTGGGTATTTTTGGGCGCGGCTGTATCCGCGGCCTATTTTTGGGACACAGAGGTGCCTCGCAAAGTCTCGCGCCATTCCGAGTCCGGCGGACGAAGTCGGCCAGCTCCTCGCGCCATTCCGAGTCCGGCGGTCGAAGTTGGCCAGCCCCACCCCCCAAGGCTATAGCCCACCCGTTTTTGTGGCCTTTTTCCGCTGGACGAACTTGGCGCCCCGGCCTTCGGGCGGGTATTTTTGGGCGCGGCTGTGCCCGCGGCCTATTTTTGGCACACGTAGGCACCTCGCAAAGTCTCGCGCCATTCCGAGTCCGGCGGACGAAGTTGGCCAGCCCCACCCCCCAAGGCTATAGCCAAACCGTTTTTGTGGCCATTTTCCGCTTGACGAACTTGGCGCTCCGGCCTTCGGGCGGGTATTTTTGGGCGCGGCTGTGCCCGCGGCCTATTTTTGGCACACGGAGCCGCCTCGCAAAGTCTCGCGCCATTCCGAGTCCGGCGGACGAAGTTGGCCAGCCCCACCCCCCAAGGCTATAGCCCACCCGTTTTTGTGGCCATTTTCCGCTGGACGAACTTGGCGCCCCGGCCTTCGGGCGGGTATTTTTGGGCGCGGCTGTGCCCGCGGCCTATTTTTGGGACACGGAGGTGCCTCGCAAAGTCTCGCGCCATTCCGAGTCCGGCGGCCGAAGTCGGGCAGCTCCTCGCGCCATTCCGAGTCCGGGGCGGTCGGTTGGCCAGCCCCACTTCAAGGCTATAGCCCACCCGTTTTTGTGGCCTTTTTCCGCTGGGCGACTTGGCGCCCGGCCTTCGGGCGGGTATTTTGGGCGCAGCTGTGCCTGCGGCCTATTTTTGGTACACGGAGGCGCCTCGCAAAGTCTGGCGCCATTCCGAGTCCGGCGCGGACGAAGTTGGCCACCCCACCCCCGAAGGCTATAGCCCACCTGTTTTTGTGGCCTTTTTCCGCTGGACGAACTTGGCGCCCCGGCCTTCGGGCGGGTATTTTTGGGCGCGGTTCAGTCTGCGGCCTATTTTTCGTACATGGAGGCGCCTCGCAAAGTCTTGCGCCATTCCGAGTCCAGCGTACGAAGATGGCCAGCCCCACCGCCCAAGGCTATAGCCCACCCGTTTTTATGGCCTTTTTCCGCTGGACGAACTTGGCGCCCCGGCCTTCGGGCGGGTATTTTTGGGCGCGGCTGTGCCCGCGGCCTATTTTTGGCACACGGATGCGCCTCTCAAAGTCTCGCGCCATTCCGAGTCCGGCGGACGAAGTGGGCCAGCTCCTCCCGCCATTCCGAGTCCGGCGGACGAAGTTGTCCAGCCCCACCCCCCAAGCCTATAGCCCACCCGTTTTTGTGGCCATTTTCCGCTGGACGAACATGGCGCCCCGGCCATCGGGCGGGTATTTTTGGGCGCGGCTGTGACTACGGCCTATTTTTGGCACACGGAGGCGCCTCGCAAAGTCTCGCGCCATTCCGAGTCCGGCGGATGAAGTTGGCCAGCCCCACCCCGCAAGGCTATAGCCCACCCATTTTTGTGGCCTTTTTCCGCTGCACGAACTTGTCGCCCCGGCCTTCGGACGGTTATTTTTGGGCGCGGCTGTGCCCGCGGCCTATTTTTGGCACACGGAGGTGCCTCGCAAAGTCCCCCGCCATTCCGAGTCCGGCGGACGAAGTTGGCCAGCCCCACCCCCCAAGGCTATAGCCCACCCGTTTTTGTGCCCTTTTTCCGATGGACGAACTTGGCGCCCCGGCATTCGGACGGGTATTTTTAGGCGCGGCTGTGACCGCGGCCTATTTTTGGCACACGGAGGCACCTCGCAAAGTCTCGCGCCATTCCGAGTCCGGCGGACGAAGTTGGCCAGCCCCACCCCCCAAGGCTATAGCCCACCCGTTTTTGTTGCCATTTTCCGCTGGACGAACTTGGCGCCCCGGCCTTCGGGCGGGTATTTTTGGGCGCGGCTGTGCCCGCGGCCTATTTTTGTCACACGGAGGCGCCTCGCAAAGTCTCGCGCCATTCCGAGTCCGGCGGACGAAGTCGGCCAGCCCCACCCCCCAAGGCTATAGCCCACCCGTTTTTTTGGCCATTATCCGCCGGACGAACTTGGCGCCCCGGCCTTCGGTCGGCTATTTTTGGGCGCGGCTGTGCCCGCGGCCTATTTTTGGCACACGTAGGTGCTTCGCAAAGGCTCGCGCTATTCCGAGTCCGGCGGACGAAGGTTGCCAGCCCCACCCCCCAAGGCTATAGCCCACCCGTTTTTGTGGCCATTTTCCGCTGGACGAACTTGGCGCCCCGGCCTTCGGGCGGGAATTTTTCGGCGCGGCTGTGTCCGCGGCCTATTTTTGACACACGGAGGCGCCTCGCAAAGTCTCGCGCCATTCCAAGTCCGGCGGACGAAGTTGGCCAGCCCCACCCCCCAAGGCTATAGCCCACCCGTTTTTGTGGCCATTTTCCGCTGGACGAACTTGGCGCCCCGGCCTTCGGGCGGGTATTTTTGGGCGCGGCTGTGTTCGCGGCCTATTTTTGGCACACGGAGGCACCTCGCAAAGTCTCGCGCCAATCCGAGTCCGGCGGACGAAGTTGGCCAGCCCCACCCCCCAAGGCTATAGCCCACCCGTTTTTGTTGCCATTTTCCGCTGGACGAAATTGGCGCCCCGGCCTTCGGGCGGGTATTTTTGGGCGCGGCTGTGCCCGCGGCCTATTTTTGTCACACGGAGGCGCCTCGCAAAGTCTCGCGCCATTCCGAGTCCGGCGGACGAAGTCGGCCAGCCCCACCCCCCAAGGCTATAGCCCACCCGTTTTTGTGGCCATTTTCCGCTGGACGAACTTGGCGCCCAGGCCTTCGGGCGGGTATTTTTGTGCGAGGCTCTGCCCGCAGCCTATTTTTGGCACACGGAAACGCCTTGCAAAGTCTTGCGCCATTACGAGTCCGGCGGACGAAGTTGGCCAGCCCCACCCCCCAAGGCTATAGCCCACCCGTTTTTGTGGCCTTTTTCCGCTGGACGAACTTGGCGCCCCGGCCTTCGGGCGGGTATTTTTGGGCGCAGTTGTGCCCGCGGCTTATTTTTGGCACACGGAGGTGCTTCGCAAAGTCTCGGGCATTCCGAGTCCGGCGGATGAAGTTGGCCAGCCCCACCCCCAAGGCTATAGCCCACCCGTTTTTTGGCCATTTTTCCGCTGGACGAACTTGGCGCCCCGGCCTTTGATCGGTTATTTTTGGGTGCGGCTGTGCCTGCGGCCTATTTTTGGTACGCGGAGGCCGCTCATAAAGTCTCGCCCCATTCCGAGTCCGGCGGACGAAGTGGGCCAGCCCCTCCCCCCAAGGCTATAGCCCACCCGTTTTTTGGCCATTTTTCCGCTGGGGGGTTTGGGCGCGCCGACCTTCGGGCGGTTATTTTTGGGCGCGGCTGTGCCCTTAGCCTATTTTTGGCACGCGGAGGCTGCTCGTAAAGGCTCTCCCCATTCCGAGTCCGGTGGACGAAGTTGGCCAGCCCCTCCCCCCAAGGCTATAGCCCACTCGTTTTTTGGCCATTTTTCCGCTGGGGGGTTTGGGCGCGCCGACCTTCGGGCGGTTATTTTTGGGCGCGGCTGTGTCCGTAGCCTATTTTTAGGAGGCCGCCTGCTGCAAGTCTCTCCCCATTCCGAGTCCGTCGGAAAGAAGTTGGCCAGCCCACCCCCAAGGCTATAGCCCACCCGTTTTGGCCATTTTCCGCTGGACGGGGCGCGCCGGCCTTGGCGCGGTTATTTTTAGGCGCGGCTGTGTCCGCGGCCTATTTTTGGCACGGAGAGCGCTTGCAAAGTCTCGCCCCATTCCGAGTCCGGCGGACAGAGTTGGCCAGCCTCTCCCCCAAGGCTATAGCCCACCCGTTTTTTGGCCATTTTCCGCTGGGGGAACTTGGGCGCGCCCGACCTTGGGCGGTTATTTTTAGGCGCGGCTGTGCCCGTGGCCTATTTTAAGCGCGCGGACGAGCGGCCAGCTCGCAAAGGCTGGCGCCCCATTCCGGTCCGTGCCGGACGAAGTTTGGCCAGCCCCCTCCCCAAGGCTATAGCCCACCCCGTTTTTGGCCAGCAAAGTTTTCCGCTGGACGAACGTTTGGCGCGCCGGCCTCGGGCGGTTATTTTCCGCCTGGGCGCGGCTGTGCCAGCGGCTATTTTAGAGGCCTATTTTGGCACAGCGGGAGGCCGTTCGCAAAGTCTCGCTCCATTCCGAGTCCGGCGGACGAAGTTGGCCAGCCCCTCCCCAAGGCTATAGCCCACCCGTTTTTGGCCATTTTCCGCTGGAGCGAACTTGGCGCCCCGACCTTCGGGGTTATTATTTTTAGTGGCGTGTGCCCGCGGCCTATTTTGGCAGCCGGAGGGCTGCTACATAGTCTCGCGCCATTCCGGAGTCCGAGCGGACGAAGTTGGCCAGCCCTCTCCCCCAAGGCTATAGCCCACCCGTTTTTGTGGCCATTTTTCCGCTGGGGTTTTGGCGCGCCGACCTTGAGGCGGTTATTTTTGGGCGCGGCTGTGCCGCGGCCTATTTTGGGCACACGGAGCTGCTGTGAAAGTCTGCCCCATTCCAGTCCGTGGACGAGTTAGCCAGCCCACCTCCCCCAAGGCTATAGCCACCCGTTTTTTGGCCATTTTCCGCTGGACGAACTTGGCGCCCCGACCTTCGGGCTGTTATTTTTGGGGGCGGCTGTGCCCGCGGCCTATTTTAGCAGCGGAGGCCGCTCGCAAAGTCTCGCCATTCCCGAGTCCGGCGGACGAAGTTGGCCAGCCCCTCCCCCAAGGCTATAGCCACCCGTTTTTGGCCATTTTCCTTGGGACGAACTTGGCGCCCGGCCTTCGGGCGGGTATTTTTAGGCACGGCTGTGCCCGCGGCCTATTTTGGCACACGGAGGCCGCTCGCAAAGTCTGGCGCCATTCCGAGTCCGGCGGACGAAGTGCCAGCCAACCTTCCCCAAAAGGCTATAGCCCACCCGTTTTGTGGCCTTTTTCCGCTGGGGGTTTTGGCGCCCGAGCCTTCGGTGCGATTATTTTGGGCGGCTGTGCCTGTGGCCTATTTCCCTGGCACACGGAGGCGCTCGCAAAGTCTCGCCCCATTCGAGTCCGGCGGACCAAGTTGGCCAGCCCACGCCCCAAGGCTATAGCCCACCGTTTTTGGCCATTTTCCGCTGGGGGTTTGGGCGCGCCGACCTTCGGAGCGTTATTTTGGGCGCGGCTGTGCCCTTGCGCCTATTTTTGCACACGGAGCCGCTCGCAAAGTCTCGCCCCATTCCGAGTCCGGCGGACGAAGTTGGCCAGCCCCTCCCCCAAGGCTATAGCCATTTTTCACCCGTTTTGTGGCCTCTTTCCGCTGGACGAACTTGGCGCCCCGGCCTTCGGGCGGGTATTTTAGGTCGCGGCTGTGCCACCTGCCAAGGCATTTGCCTATTTTTGGGCACGCGGAGGCCGCTCGCAAAGTCTCGCCCCATTCCACGAGTCCGTGCGGACGAAGTTGGCCAGCCCAGTGCTCTCCCCCAAGGCTATAGCCCACCCGTTTTGCCCATGGCCATTTTCCGCTGGGCGAACTTGGCGCCCGGCCTTGAGGGGTATTTTTAGGCGCGGCTGTGCCCGCGGCCTATTTTTGGCACACGGAGGCGCTCGCAAAGTCTCGCGCCATTCCGAGTCCGGCGGACGAGATTGGCCAACCCCACCCCCAAGGCTATAGCCCACCCGTTTTTGGCCATTTTCCGCTGGGGAACTTGGCGCCCGGCCTTCGGGCGGGTTATTTTTTGGGCGCGGCTGTGCCATGACCTATTTTGGCACTACGCGGAGCCGAGCCGCTCGCAAAGTCTCAGCGCCATTCCGAGTCCGGCGGACGATTGGCCAGCCCACGCCCCAAGGCTATAGCCCACCCGTTTTTGTGGCCATTTTCCGCTGGGCCGAACTTGGCGCCCGGCCTTCGGGCCCGGTTATTTTGGGCGCGGCTGTGCCGCGGCCTGGCCCATTTTACAGCGGAGGCCTCGCAAAGTCTGCGCCCCATTCCGAGTCCGGCGGACGAAGTTGGCCAGCCCCCTCCCCAAGGCTATAGCCCACCCGTTTTTGTGGCCATTTTCCGCTGGACGAACTTGGCGCCCGGCCTTGGGCGGTTATTTTTGGGCGCGGCTGTGCCCATGCCTATTTTTGGCACACGGAGGCCGCCTCGCAAGAGTCTCGCGCCATTCCGAGTCCGAGCCGGACCGAAGTTGGCCAGCCCCCTCCCCCAAGGCTATAGCCCACCCGTTTTTGTGGCCATTTTCCGCTGGGCGAACTTGGCGCCCGGCCTTGGGGCGGGTATTTTTAGGCGCGACTGTGCCTGCGGCCTATTTTGGCACACGGAGCGCCTCGCAAAGTCTCGCCCCATTCCGAGTCCGGCGGACGAGTTGGCCAGCCCCACTCCCAAGGCTATAGCCCACCCGTTTTTGTGGCCATTTTCCGCTGGGCGAACTTGGCGCCCGGCCTTGGCGGGTATTTTTGGCGCGGCTGTGCCCACCGGCCTATTTTGCAACACGGAGGCGCCTCGCAAAGTCTGGCGCCATTCCGGGCGCCATTTTGTCCGGCCGGACCGAAGTTCGCCAGCCCCACCCCCAAGGCTATAGCCCACCCGTTTTTGTGGCCATTTTTCCGCTGGACGAACCTGGCGCCCCGGCCGTCGGGGCGGGTATTTGTGGTCTCGGCTGTTCCCGCGGTCTATTTTGGTCAGACGGAGGCGCCTCGGAAATTCTCGCGCCATTCCGAGTCCGGCGGACGAAGTTGGCCAGCCCCTCCCCCAAGGCTATAGCCCACCCGTTTTTGTGGCCATTTTTCCGCTGGACAGAACTTGGCGCCCGGCCTTGGGGCGGGTATTTTTAGGCGCGGCTGTGCCAGCGGCCTATTTTTGGCACACGGGAGCGCTCGCAAAGTCTCGCGCCATTCCGAGTCCGGCGGACGAGTTGGCCAGCCCCACCCCCAAGGCTATAGCCCACCCGTTTTGTGGCCATTTTCCGCTGGGCGAACTTGGCGCCCGGCCTTCGGGCGGGAGTATTTTTAGGCGCGGCTGTGCCGCGGCCTATTTTTGGCACACGGAGGCCGCCTCGCAAAGTCTGGCGCCATTCCGAGTCCGGCGGACGAGTTGGCCAGCCCCTCCCCAAGGCTATAGCCCACCCGTTTTGTGGCCATTTTCCAGCTGGACCGAACTTGGCGCCCGGCCTTCGGGCGGGTATTTTTGGGCGCGGCTGTGCCCGCGGCCTGGCCACTGGCACGGAGGCGCCTCGCAAAGTCTCGCGCCATTCCGAGTCCGGCGGACGAAGTTGGCCAGCCCCACCCCCAAGGCTATAGCCCACCCGTTTTGTGGCCATTTTCCGCTGGACGAACTTGGCGCCCGGCCTTGGGGCGGGTATTTTTGGCGCGGCTGTGCCCGCGGCCTATTTTGGCACACGGAGGCGCCTCGCAAAGTCTGGCGCCATTCCGAGTCCGGCGAGACGGACAGTTGGCCAGCCCCACCCCAAGGCTATAGCCCACCCGTTTTTGGCCTCTTTCCGCTGGGCGAACTTGGCGCCCCGGCCTTGGGGGGGGTATTTTTAGGCAGCGGCTGTGCCGCGGCCTATTTTGGCACACGGAGGCGCCTCGCAAAGTCTGGCGCCATTCCGAGTCCGGCGGACAAGTTGGCCAGCCCCGCCCCCAAGGCTATAGCCCACCGTTTTTGTGGCCTCTTTCCGCTGGAGCCGAACTTGGCGCCCGGCCTTCGGGCGGGTATTTTTAGGCGCGGCTGTGCCACGGCCTATTTTGGCACACGGGCGCCTCGCAAAGTCTGGCGCCATTCCGAGTCCGGCGGACGAAGTTGGCCAGCCCCACCCCAAGGCTATAGCCCACCCGTTTTGTGGCCTCTTTCCGCTGGACGAACTTGGCGCCCGGCCTTGGGCGGGTATTTTTAGCGCGGCTGTGCCGCGGCCTATTTTTGGCACACGGAGCGCCTCGCAAAGTCTGGCGCCATTCCGAGTCCGGCGGACGAAGTTGGCCAGCCCCACGCCCAAGGCTATAGCCCACCCGTTTTGTGGCCTCTTTCCGCTGGGCGAACTTGGCGCCCGGCCTTGGGCGGGTATTTTTTTGGCGCGCGGCTGTGCCCGCGGCCTATTTTGGCACACGGAGGCGCCTCGCAAAGTCTCGCGCCATTCCGAGTCAGTGGGCGGAAGTTGGCCAGCCCCTACGCCCCAGGCTATAGCCCACCCGTTTTTGTGGCCTCTTTCCGCTGGACCAGAACTTGGCGCCCGGCCTTGGGGCGGGTATTTTTGGGCGCGGCTGTGCCCGCGGCCTATTTTTGGCACACGGAGGCGCCTGTAAAGTCTGGCGCCATTCCGAGTCCGGCGGACCCAGTTGGCCAGCCCCACGCCCCAAGGCTATAGCCCACCCGTTTTGTGGCCTCTTTCCGCTGGGCGAACTTGGCGCCCGGCCTTGGGCGGAGTATTTTTAGGCGCGGCTGTGCCCATGACGGCCTATTTTGGCACACGGGCGCCTCGCAAAGTCTCGCGCCATTCCGAGTCCTGCGGACGAAGTTGGCCAGCCCCACGCCCCAAGGCTATAGCCCACCCGTTTTTGTGGCCTCTTTCCGCTGGGCGAACTTGGCGCCCGGCCTTCGGGCGGGTATTTTGGGCGCGGCTGTGCCATGCGTGCCTATTTTTTACGCACACGGAGCGCCTCGCAAAGTCTGGCGCCATTCCGGCGAGCCCGGACGAGATTGGCCAGCCCACGCCCCAAGGCTATAGCCCACCCGTTTTTGTGGCCTCTTTCCGCTGGGCGAACTTGGCGCCCGGCCTTGGGGCGGGTATTTTTAAGCGCGGCTGTGCCCACATTGACCTATTTTTGGCACACGGAGCGCCTCGCAAAGTCTGGCGCCATTCCGAGTCCGGGCGGACAAGTTGGCCAGCCCCACGCCCCAAGGCTATAGCCCACCCGTTTTTGTGGCCTCTTTCCGCTGGACCAGACTTGGCGCCCGGCCTTCGGGCGGGTATTTTTTTAGTAGCGGCTGTGCCCGCGGCCTATTTTAGCACACGGGCGCCTCGCAAAGTCTGGCGCCATTCCGAGTCCGGCGGACGAGAGTTGGCCAGCCCCACCCCCAAGGCTATAGCCCACCCGTTTTGTGGCCTCTTTCCGCTGGGCGAACTTGGCGCCCGGCCTTCGGGCGGGTATTTTTAGCGCGGCTGTGCCCGCGGCTTCTTTTGGCCCAGCTGAGGCGCCTCGCAAAGTCTGGCGCCATTCCGAGTCCGGCGGACAGTTTGGCCAGCCCCACGCCCCAAGGCTATAGCCCACCCGTTTTGTGGCCTCTTTCCGCTGGGCCGAACTTGGCGCCCGGCCTTCAGGCGGGTATTTTAGGCGCGGCTGTGCCGCGGCCTGAGATTTTGGCACACGGAGGCGCCTCGCAAAGTCTGGCGCCATTCCCAGCGAGTCCGGCGGACGAAGTTGGCCAGCCCGCGCCCCAAGGCTATAGCCCACCCGTTTTGTGGCCTCTTTCCGCTGGGCCGAACTTGGCGCCCCGGCCTTGAGGCGGGTATTTTTAGGGCGCGGCTGTGCCCGCGACCTATTTTGGCACACGGGGCGCCTCGCAAAGTCTGGCGCCATTCCGAGTCCGGCGGACCAGTTGGCCAGCCCCACGCCCCAAGGCTATAGCCCACCCGTTTTTGTGGCCTCTTTCCGCTGGAGCGAACTTGGCGCCCGGCCTTCGGGCGGGTATTTTTGGCGCGGCTGTGCCCGCGGCCTATTTTTGGCACACACGGAGCGCCTCGCAAGTCTGGCGCCATTCCGAGTCCGGCGGACGAGTTGGCCAGCCCCACGCCCCCAAGGCTATAGCCCACCCGTTTTGTGGCCTCTTTCCGCTGGGCGAACTTGGCGCCCGGCCTTCGGGCGGGTATTTTTAGGCGCGGCTGTGCCGCGGCCTATTTTGGCACACGGAGCGCCTCGCAAAGTCTGGCGCCATTCCGAGTCCGGCCGGACGAAGTTGGCCAGCCCACGCCACAAGGCTATAGCCCACCCGAATTTGTGGCGTCTTTCCGCTGGGCGAACTTGGCGCCCGGCCTTCGGGCGGGTATTTTTGGGCGCGGCTGTGCCGCGACCTGGCCCCACAGCACACGGAGCGCCTCGCAAAGTCTGGCGCCATTCCGAGTCCGGCGGACGAGTTGGCCAGCCCACGCCCCAAGGCTATAGCCCACCGTTTTTGTGGCCTCTTTCCGCTGGACGAACGCGGCGCCCCCGCCTTCGGGCGGGCTTTTTCGGGCGCGGCTGTGCCCGCGGCCCTTCCGTTGCACACGGAGGCGCCTCGCAAAGTCTGGCGCCATTCCGAGTCCGGCGGACGAATTTGGCCAGCCCCACGCCCCAAGGCTATAGCCCACCCGTTTTGTGGCCTCTTTCCGCTGGGCCGAACTTGGCGCCCGGCCTTGGTGGGCGGGTATTTTTGGGCGCGCTGTGCCCGCGGCCTATTTTGGCACACGGAGCGCCTCGCAAAGTCTGGCGCCATTCCGAGTCAGGCGGAGCGGACGAAGTTGGCCAGCCCCACGCCCCAAGGCTATAGCCCACCCGTTTTGTGGCCTCTTTCCGCTGGACGAACTTGGCGCCCGGCCTTGGGGCGGAGTATTTTTAGGCGCGGCTGTGCCCAGCGGCCTATTTTTGGCACACGGAGCGCCTCGCAAAGTCTGGCGCCATTCCGAGTCCGGCGGACAAGTTGGCCAGCCCCACGCCCAAGGCTATAGCCCACCCGTTTTGTGGCCTCTTTCCGCTGGGCGAACTTGGCGCCCGGCCTTGAAGGCGGGTATTTTTGGGCGCGGCTGTGCCCGCGGCCTATTTTTGGCACACGGAGCGCCTCGCAAAGTCTGGCGCCATTCCGAGTCCGGCGGACGAGTTGGCCAGCCCCACGCCCCAAGGCTATAGCCCACCCGTTTTGTGGCCTCTTTCCGCTGGGCGAACTTGGCACCCCGGCCTTCGGGCGGGTATTTTTAGGCGCGGCTGTGCCCGCGGCCTATTTTTGGCACACGGAGCCCCGCGCAAAGTCTGGCGCCATTCCGAGGTCCGGCGGACCAGAGTTGGCCAGCCCCACCCCCAAGGCTATAGCCCACCCGTTTTGTGGCCTCTTTCCGCTGGGGCGAACTTGGCGCCCGGCCTTCGGGCGGGTATTTTTTGGCGCGGCTGTGCCCGCGGCCTATTTTTGGCACACGGAGCGCCTCGCAAAGTCTTGCACTATTCCGAGTCCGGCGGACGAAGTTGGCCAGCCCCACGCCCCAAGGCTATAGCCCACCCGTTGTTGTGGCCTCTTTCAGATGGGCCGAACTTGGCGCCCGGCCTTCGGGCGGGTATTTTTGGGCGCGGCTGTGCCCGCGGCCTATTTTGGCACACGGAGCGCCTCGCAAAGTCTGGCGCCATTCCGTGTCCGGCGGACGAAGTTGGCCAGCCCCACGCCCAAGGCTATAGCCCACCCGTTTTGTGGCCTCTTTCCGCTGGGCGAACTTGGCGCCCGGCCTTGGGCGGGTATTTTTGGCCGCGGCGTTGCCGGCGGCCTATTTTGGCACACGGAGGCGCCTCGCAAAGTCTGGCGCCATTCCGAGTCCGGCGGACGAGTTGGCCAGCCCACGCCCCAAGGCTATAGCCCACCCGTTTTGTGGCCTCTTTCCGCTGGGCGAACTTGGCGCCCGGCCTTCGGGCGGGTATTTTTGGGCGCGGCTGTGCCCATGGCCTATTTTGGCACACGGAGCGCCTCGCAAAGTCTGGCGCCATTCCGAGTCCGAGCGGACGAAGTTGGCCAGCCCCCGCCCCAAGGCTATAGCCCACCCGTTTTTGTGGCCTCTTTCCGCTGGGCGAACTTGGCGCCCGGCCTTGGGCGGGTATTTTGGGCGCGGCTGTGCCCGCGGCCTATTTTGGCACACGGAGGCGCCTCGCAAAGTCTGGCGCCATTCCGAGTCCGGCGGACGAGTTGGCCAGCCCCACGCCCCAAGGCTATAGCCCACCCGTTTTTGTGGCCTCTTTCCGCAGGGCGTAGTTGGCGCCCGGCCTTGGGCGGGTATTTTTTTGGCGCGGCTGTGCCCATGCGGCCTATTTTGGCACACGGAGCGCCTCGCAAAGTCTGGCGCCATTCCGAGTCCGGCGGACCAGTTGGCCAGCCCCACGCCCCAAGGCTATAGCCCACCCGTTTTGTGGCCTCTTTCCGCTGGACGAACTTGGCGCCCGGCCTTCGGGGCGGGTATTTTTGGCGCGGCTGTGCCAGCGGCCTATTTTGGCACACGGAGCGCCTCGCAAAGTCTGGCGCCATTCCGAGTCCGGCGGACGAAGTTGGCCAGCCCCACGCCCCAAGGCTATAGCCCACCCGTTTTTGTGGCCTCTTTCCGCTGGGCCAGACTTGGCGCCCGGCCTTCGGGGCGGGTATTTTTAAGCGCGGCTGTGCCCGCGGCCTATTTTGGCACACGGGCGCCTCGCAAAGTCTGGCGCCATTCCGAGTCCGGCGGACGAAGTTGGCCAGCCCCACGCCCCAAGGCTATAGCCCACCCGTTTTGTGGCCTCTTTCCGCTGGACGAACTTGGCGCCCGGCCTTGGGCGGGTATTTTTAAGCGCGGCTGTGCCCGCGGCCTATTTTAGCACACGGAGCGCCTCGCAAAGTCTGGCGCCATTCCGAGTCCGGCGGACGAAGTTGGCCAGCCCCACGCCCCAAGGCTATAGCCCACCCGTTTTTGTGGCCTCTTTCCGCTGGGCGAACTTGGCGCCCGGCCTTGGGCGGGTATTTTTGGCGCGGCTGTGCCCGCGGCCTATTTTAGCACACGGAGCGCCTCGCAAAGTCTGGCGCCATTCCGAGTCCGGCGGACGAAGTTGGCCAGCCCCACGCCCCAAGGCTATAGCCCACCCGTTTTGTGGCCTCTTTCCGCTGGGCCGAACTTGGCGCCCGGCCTTGGGGCGGGTATTTTGGGCGCGGCTGTGCCCGCGGCCTATTTTTGGCACACGGAGCGCCTCGCAAAGTCTGGCGCCATTCCGAGTCCGAGCGGACGAGTTGGCCAGCCCCACGCCCCAAGGCTATAGCCCACCCGTTTTGTGGCCTCTTTCCGCTGGAGCCAACTTGGCGCCCGGCCTTGGGGCGGGTATTTTTGGGCGCGGCTGTGCCCGCGAGGTATTTTTTTGGCACACGGAGCGCCTCGCAAAGTCTGGCGCCATTCCGAGTCCGGCGGACGAGTTGGCCAGCCCCACGCCCCAAGGCTATAGCCCACCCGTTTTGTGGCCTCTTTCCGCTGGACGAACTTGGCGCCCGGCCTTCGGGCGGGTATTTTTGGGCGCGGCTGTGCCCGCGGCCTATTTTGGCACACGGAGCGCCTCGCAAAGTCTGGCGCCATTCCGAGTCCGGCGGACGACGTTGGCCAGCCCCACCCCCCAAGGCTATAGCCCACCCGTTTTGTGGCCTCTTTCCGCTGGGCGAACTTGGCGCCCCGGCCTTCGGGCGGGTATTTTTGGGCGCGGCTGTGCCCGCGGCCTATTTTTAGCACACGGAGCGCCTCGCAAAGTCTCGCGCCATTCCGAGTCCGGCAGACCCAGTTGGCCAGCCCCACGCCCCAAGGCTATAGCCCACCCGTTTTTGTGCCCTCTTTCCGCTGGGCGGGCGTGGCGCCCGGGCCGTCGGGCGGGGGTTGTTGGGCGCGGCTGTGCCCGCGGGCTATTTTGGCACACGGAGACGCCTCGCAAAGTCTGGCGCCATTCCGAGTCCGGCGGACGAAGTTGGCCAGCCCCACGCCCCAAGGCTATAGCCCACCCGTTTTTGTGGCCTCTTTCCGCTGGGCGAACTTGGCGCCCCGGCCTTGGGGCGGGTATTTTTGGGCGCGGCTGTGCCCGCGGCTATTTTTGGCACACGGAGCGCCTCGCAAAGTCTGGCGCCATTCCGAGTCCGGCGGACGAGTTGGCCAGCCCCACGCCCCAAGGCTATAGCCCACCCGTTTTTGTGGCCTCTTTCCGCTGGGCCGAACTTGGCGCCCGGCCTTCGGGCGGGTATTTTTGGGCGCGGCTGTGCCCGCGGCCTATTTTTGGCACACGGAGGCGCCTCGCAAAGTCTGGCGCCATTCCGAGTCCGGCGGACGAGATTGGCCAGCCCCCCGCCCCAAGGCTATCGCCCACCCGATTTTGTTGCCTCTTTCCGCGGGTCGAAGTTGGCGACCGGGCCTTGGGGCGGGTATTTTTGGGCGCGGCTGTGCCCGCGGACTATTTTGGCACACGGAGGTGCCTCGCAAAGTCTGGCGCCATTCCGAGTCCGGCGGACGAGTTGGCCAGCCCCACGCCCCAAGGCTATAGCCCACCGTTTTTGTGGCCTCTTTCCGCTGGACCGAACTTGGCGCCCGGCCTTGGGCGGGTATTTTGGGCGCGGCTGTGCCCGCGGCCCCTATTTTGGCACACGGAGCGCCTCGCAAAGTCTGGCGCCATTCCGAGTCCGGCGGACGAGTTGGCCAGCCCCACGCCCCAGGCTATAGCCCACCCGTTTTTGTGGCCTCTTTCCGCTGGGCCAGACTTGGCGCCCGGCCTTGGGGCGGGTATTTTTGGGCGCGGCTGTGCCCATGGCCTATTTTTGGCAGCACGGAGCGCCTCGCAAAGTCTGGCGCCATTCCGAGTCCGGCGGACGAGTTGGCCAGCCCCGCGCCCCAAGGCTATAGCCCACCCGTTTTGTGGCCTCTTTCCGCTGGGCCGAACTTGGCGCCCGGCCTTGGGGCGGGTATTTTTAGGCGCGGCTGTGCCCTTGCGGCCTATTTTGGCACACGGAGCGCCTCGCAAAGTCTGGCGCCATTCCGAGTCCGGCGGGCGAGTTGGCCAGCCCCACGCCCCAAGGCTATAGCCCACCCGTTTTGTGTGCCTCTTTCCGCTGGACGAACTTGGCGCCCGGCCTTCGGGCGGGTATTTTTGGGCGCGGCTGTGCCCGCGGCCTATTTTGGCACACGGAGCGCCTCGCAAAGTCTGGCGCCATTCCGAGTCCGAGCGGACGAAGTTGGCCAGCCCCTCGCCCCAAGGCTATAGCCCACCCGTTTTGTGGCCTCTTTCCGCTGGGCCGAACTTGGCGCCCGGCCTTGGGCGGGTATTTTTAGGCGCGGCTGTGCCGCGGCCTATTTTTGGCACACGGAGCGCCTCGCAAAGTCTGGCGCCATTCCGAGTCCGGCGGACGAGATTGGCCAGCCCCACGCCCCAAGGCTATAGCCCACCCGTTTTTGTGGCCTCTTTCCGCTGGACGAACTTGGCGCCCGGCCTTGGGGCGGGTATTTTTAGGCGCGGCTGTGCCCGCGGCCTATTTTTGCACACGGAGCGCCTCGCAAAGTCTGGCGCCATTCCGAGTCCGAGCGGACGAGTTGGCCAGCCCCACGCCCCAAGGCTATAGCCCACCCGTTTTGTGGCCTCTTTCCGCTGGACGAACTTGGCGCCCGGCCTTCGGGCGGGTATTTTTGGCGCGGCTGTGCCACGACCTATTTTAGCACACGGAGCGCCTCGCAAAGTCTGGCGCCATTCCGAGTCCGGCGGACCAGTTGGCCAGCCCCACGCCCCAAGGCTATAGCCCACCCGTTTTTGTGGCCTCTTTCCGCTGGACGAACTTGGCGCCCCGGCCTTCGGGCGGGTATTTTTGGGCGCGGCTGTGCCCGCGGCCTATTTTTGGCACACGGGGGCGCCTCGCAAAGTCTGGCGCCATTCCGAGTCCGGCGGACGAAGTTGGCCAGCCCCACGCCCCAAGGCTATAGCCCACCCGTTTTTGTGGCCTCTTTCCGCTGGACGAACTTGGCGCCCCGGCCTTCGGGCGGGTATTTTTTTTACATTTTTCTCATGTTTTGGCACATTTTTTGTAACACGAACTTTTTAAACCTAATTTTTTTTTACCCTAAGACGTTTTAATTTTGATTCGACCACAGAAAACAACAACTTAAATATCCAATTACGATGTGAAATCATTAATTATTTGTTTTATTATTAATTTATATTTTACTTTTCCTTTTAAATAATATTTGCGCTTATAGTTACAAGAATTTAGGGTGGCCCCGCGGGTATTTTTGGCACACGGAGGCGCCTCGCAAAGTCTGGCGCCATTCCGAGTCCGGCGGACGAAGTTGGCCAGCCCCACGCCCCAAGGCTATAGCCCACCCGTTTTTGTGGCCTCTTTCCGCTGGACGAACTTGGCGCCCCGGCCTTGGGGCGGGTATTTTTGGGCGCGGCTGTGCCCAAGGCTATTTTTGGCACACGGAGGCGCCTCGCAAAGTCTGCCGCCATTCCGAGTCCGGCGGCCGAGGTTGGCCACCCCCACGCCCCAAGCCTATAGCCCCCCCGTTTTTGTGGCCTCTTTCCGCAGGACGAACTTGGCGCCCCGGCCTTCGGGCGGGTATTTTTGGGCGCGCTGTGCCCGCGGCCTATTTTTGGCACACGGAGGCGCCTCGCAAAGTCTGGCGCCATTCCGAGTCCGGCGGACGAAGTTGGCCAGCCCCACGCCCCAAGGCTATAGCCCACCCGTTTTTGTGGCCTCTTTCCGCTGGACGAACTTGGCGCCCCGG
Organism: Citrus sp. QX-2021; assembly: GCA_030444885.1. Lineage (NCBI taxonomy): Eukaryota > Viridiplantae > Streptophyta > Magnoliopsida > Sapindales > Rutaceae > Citrus > Citrus sp. QX-2021. The sequence continues at coordinate 57,401 of JAUJEF010000402.1, read as the reverse complement.
CCTTGGGGCGGGTATTTTTGGGCGCGGCTGTGCCCGCGGCCTATTTTTGGCACACGGAGGCGCCTCGCAAAGTCTGGCGCCATTCCGAGTCCGGCGGACGAAGTTGGCCAGCCCCACGCCCCAAGGCTATAGCCCACCCGTTTTTGTGGCCTCTTTCCGCTGGACGAACTTGGCGCCCCGGCCTTGGGGCGGGTATTTTTGGGCGCGGCTGTGCCCATGGCCTATTTTTGGCACACGGAGGCGCCTCGCAAAGTCTGGCGCCATTCCGAGTCCGGCGGACGAAGTTGGCCAGCCCCACGCCCCAAGGCTATAGCCCACCCGTTTTTGTGGCCTCTTTCCGCTGGACGAACTTGGCGCCCCGGCCTTGGGGCGGGTATTTTTGGGCGCGGCTGTGCCCGCGGCCTATTTTTGGCACACGGAGGCGCCTCGCAAAGTCTGGCGCCATTCCGAGTCCGGCGGACTATTTGGGCCTGCCCCACCCCCCACGGCTATTGCCCACCCGTTTTGTGGCCTCTTTCCGCTGGACGAACTTGGCGCCCCGGCCTTCGGGCGGGTATTTTTGGGCGCGGCTGTGCCCGCGGCCTATTTTTGGCACACGGAGGCGCCTCGCAAAGTCTGGCGCCATTCCGAGTCCGGCGGACGAAGTTGGCCAGCCCCACGCCCCAAGGCTATAGCCCACCCGTTTTGTAGCCTCTTTCCGCTGGACGAACTTGGCGCCCGGCCTTCGGGCGGGTATTTTTGGCGCGGCTGTGCCCATTTTGCGGCCTGGCCATTGGCACACGGAGCGCCTCGCAAAGTCTGGCGCCATTCCGAGTCCGGCGGACGGTTGGCCAGCCCCACGCCCCAAGGCTATAGCCCACCCGTTTTTGTGGCCTCTTTCCGCTGGACGAACTTGGCGCCCGGCCTTACTTTTTGGGCGGCTGTGCCGCGGGTATTTTGAACCCTTAATTTTACATTTTTCCGCGGACATGTTTTGACACATTTTTGTAACCCACCCGTTTTTAAACCTAATTTTTTTGGACGACCCTAAGACGTTTTAATTTTGATTCGCGGCCACAGAAAACAACAACTTAAATATCCAATTACGATGTGAAATCATTAATTATTTGTTTTATTATTAATTTATATTTTACTTTTCCTTTTAAATAATATTTGCGCTTATAGTTACAAGAATTTTGGGTGGCCTCCCATGGTATTTTTGGCACACGGAGGCGCCTCGCAAAGTCGGGCGCAATTCCGAGTCCGCGGACGAAGTTGGCCAGCCCCACCCCCCAAGGCTATAGCCCACCCGTTTTTGTGGCCTCTTTCCGCTGGACGAACTTGGCGCCCCGGCCTTCGGGCGGGTATTTTGGGCGCGGCGGTGCCCGCGGCCTATTTTTGGCACACGGAGGCGCCTCGCAAAGTCTGGCGCCATTCCGAGTCCGGCGGACGAAGTTGGCCAGCCCCACGCCCCAAGGCTATAGCCCACCCGTTTTTGTGGCCTCTTTCCGCTGGACGAACTTGGCGCCCCGGCCTTCGGGCGGGGTATTTTTGGGCGCGGCTGTGCCCGCGGCCTATTTTTGGCACACGGAGGCGCCTCGCAAAGTCTGGCGCCATTCCGAGTCCGGCGGACGAAGTTGGCCAGCCCCACGCCCCAAGGCTATAGCCCACCCGTGGTTGTGGCCTCTTTCCGCTGGACGAACGTGGCGCCCGGGCCTTGGGGCGTGTATTTTTGGGCTCGGCTGTGCCCGCTGGGTATTTTTGGCACACGGAGGCGCCTCGCAAAGTCTGGCGCCATTCCGAGTCCGGCGGACGAAGTTGGCCAGCCCCACGCCCCAAGGCTATAGCCCACCCGTTTTTGTGGCCTCTTTCCGCTGGACGAACTTGGCGCCCCGGCCTTCGGGCGGGTATTTTTGGGCGCGGCTGTGCCATCGGCCTATTTTTGGCACACGGAGGCGCCTCGCAAAGTCTGGCGCCATTCCGAGTCCGGCGGTCGTAGTTGGGCAGCCGCACGCCCCCTGGCTATAGCCCACCCGTTTTGTGGCCTCTTTCCGCTGGACGAACTTGGCGCCCGGCCTTCGGGCGGGTATTTTTGGCGCGGCTGTGCCCGCGGCCTATTTTTGGCACACGGAGGCGCCTCGCAAAGTCTGGCGCCATTCCGAGTCCGGCGGACGGTTGGCCAGCCCCACGCCCCAAGGCTATAGCCCACCCGTGGCCTCTTTCCGCTGGCCTCTTTCCGCTGCCTTGGGCGAACTTGGCGCCCGGCCTTGCGGGCGGGTATTTTTGAACCCTTAATTTTACATTTTTCTCATGTTTTGACACATTTTTTGTAACGCGAAATTTTTAAACCTAATTTTTTTTTACCCTAAGACGTTTTAATTTTGATTCGACCACAGAAAACAACAACTTAAATATCCAATTACGATGTGAAATCATTAATTATTTGTTTTATTATTAATTTATATTTTACTTTTCCTTTTAAATAATATTTGCGCTTATAGTTACAAGAATTTAGGGTGGCCCCGCGGGTATTTTTGGCACACGGAGGCGCCTCGCAAAGTCTGGCGCCATTCCGAGTCCGGCGGACGAAGTTGGCCAGCCCCACGCCCCAAGGCTATAGCCCACCCGTTTTTGTGGCCTCTTTCCGCTGGACGAACTTGGCGCCCCGGCCTTCGGGCGGGTATTTTTGGGCGCGGCTGTGTCCACGGCCTATTTTTGGCACACGGAGGCGCCTCGCAAAGTCTGGCGCCATTCCGAGTCCGGCGGACGAAGTTGGCCAGCCCCACGCCCCAAGGCTATAGCCCACCCGTTTTTGTGGCCTCTTTCCGCTGGACGAACTTGGCGCCCCGGCCTTCGGGCGGGTATTTTTGGGCGCGGCTGTGCCCGCGGCCTATTTTTGGCACACGGAGGCGCCCCGCAAAGTCTGGCGCCATTCCGAGTCCGGCGGACGAAGTTGGCCAGCCCCACGCCCCAAGGCTATAGCCCACCCGTTTTTGTGGCCTCTTTCCGCTGGACGAACTTGGCGCCCCGGCCTTCGGGCGGGTATTTTTGGGCGCGGCTGTGCCCGCGCCTATTTTTGGCACACGGAGGCGCCTCGCAAAGTCTGGCGCCATTCCGAGTCCGGCGGACGGTTGGCCAGCCCCACGCCCCAAGGCTATAGCCCACCCGCTTTTGTGGCCTCTTTCCGCTGGACGAACTTGGCGCCCGGCCTTCGGGCGGGTATTTTTGGGCGCGCGACTGTGCCCGCGGCCTATTATTTGGGAACGGAGGCGCCTCGCAAAGTCTGGCGCCATTCCGAGTCCGGCGGACGAAGTTGGCCAGCCCCACGCCCCAAGGCTATAGCCCAACCGATTATGTGGCCTCTTTCCCCTGGACGAACTTGGCGCCCCGGCCTTCGGGCGGGTATTTTTGGGCGCGGCTGTGCCCGCGGCCTATTTTTGGCACACGGAGGCGCCTCGCAAAGTCTGGCGCCATTCCGAGTCCGGCGGACGAAGTTGGCCAGCCCCACGCCCCAAGGCTATAGCCCCCCCGTTTTTGTGGCCTCTTTCCGCTGGACGAACTTGGCGCCCCGGCCTTCGGGCGGGTATTTTTGGGCGCGGCTGTGCCCGCGGCCTATTTTTGGCACACGGAGGCGCCTCGCAAAGTCTGGCGCCATTCCGAGTCCGGCGGACGAAGTTGGCCAGCCCCACGCCCCAAGGCTATAGCCCACCCGGTTTTGTGGCCTCTTTCCGCTGGACGAACTTGGCGCCCCGGCCTTCGGGCGGGTATTTTTGGGCGCGGCTGTGCCCAAGGCCTATTTTTGGCACACGGAAACGCCTGGCAAAGTCTGGCGCCATTCCGAGTCCGGCGGACGAAGTTGGCCAGCCCCACCCCCCAAGGCTATAGCCCACCCGCTCCCGCGGCCTCTCCCCGCTGGACGAACTCGCCGCCCCGGCGTTCGGGCGGGTATTTTTGGGCGCGGCTGTGCCCGCGGGGTATTTTTGGCACACGGAGGCGCCTCGCAAAGTCTGGCGCCATGCCGAGTCCGTCGGGGGGGGTAGGCCAGCCCCACCCCCCAAGGCTATAGCCCACCCGTTTTTGTGGCCTCTTTCCGCTGGACGAACTTGGCGCCCCGGCCTTGGGGCGGGTATTTTTGGGCGCGGCTGTGCCCGCGGGGTATTTTTGGCACACGGAGGCGCCTCGCAAAGTCTGGCGCCATTCCGAGTCCGGGCGGACGGTTGGCCAGCCCCACGCCCCAAGGCTATAGCCCACCCGCTTTTGTGGCCTCTTTCCGCTGGACGAACTTGCGGCCCGGGACTTGGGGGGGGTATTTTGGGCGCGGCTGTGCCTGCGGCCTATTTTTGGCACACGGAGGCGCCTCGCAAAGTCTGGCGCCATTCCGAGTCCGGCGGACGAAGTTGGCCAGCCCCACGCCCCAAGGCTATAGCCCACCCGTTTTTGTGGCCTCTTTCCGCTGGACGAACTTGGCGCCCCGGCCTTCGGGCGGGTATTTTTGGGCGCGGCTGTGCCCGCGGCCTATTTTTGGCACACGGAGGCGCCTCGCAAAGTCTGGCGCCATTCCGAGTCCGGCGGACGGTTTGGCCAGCCCCACGCCCAAGGCTATAGCCCACCCGCTTTTGTGGCCTCTTTCCGATGGACGAACTTGGCGCCCGGGCCTTCGGGCGTGTTAAGTTGGGCGCGGCTGTGCCCACTGACTATTTTTGGCACACGGAGGCGCCTCGCAAAGTCTCGCGCCAGTCGGGGTCCGGCGGACGGGGTTGGCCGGCCCCACCCCCCGAGGCGATGGCCCGCCCGGTTTGGTGGCCTCTTTCCGCTGGGCGCACCTGGCGCCCCGGCCGTCGGGCGGGTATTTTTGTGCGCGGCTCTGCCGGGGGGGTATTTTTGGCACACGGAGGCGCCTCGCAAAGTCTGGCGCCATTCCGAGTCCGGCGGACGAAGTTGGCCAGCCCCACGCCCCAAGGCTATAGCCCACCCGTTTTTGTGGCCTCTTTCCGCTGGACGAACTTGGCGCCCCGGCCTTCGGGCGGGTATTTTTGGGCGCTGCTGTGCCCGCGGCCTATTTTTGGCACACGGAGGCGCCTCGCAAAGTCTGGCGCCATTCCGAGTCCGGCGGACGAAGTTGGCCAGCCCCACGCCCCAAGGCTATAGCCCACCCGTTTTTGTGGCCTCTTTCCGCTGGACGAACCTTGCGCCCCGGCCTTCGGGCGGGTATTTTTGGGCGCGGCTGTGCCCGCGGCCTATTTTTGGCACACGGAGGCGCCTCGCAAAGTCTGGCGCCATTCCGAGTCCGGCGGACGTAGTTGGCCTGCCACACGCGCCATGGCTATAGCGCACCCGTTTTGGTGTCCTCTTTCCGCTGGACGAACTTGGCGCCCGGCCTTGGGGCGGGTATTTTGGGCGCGGCTGTGCCCTCGGGGTATTTTTGGCACACGGAGGCGCCTCGCAAAGTCTGGCGCCATTCCGAGTCCGGCGGACGAAGTTGGCCAGCCCCACGCCCCAAGGCTATAGCCCACCCGGGTGTGTGGCCTCTTTCCGCTGGACGAACTTGGCGCCCCGGCCTTCGGGCGGGTATTTTTGGGCGCGGCTGTGCCCGCGGCCTATTTTTGGCACACGGAGGCGCCTCGCAAAGTCTGGCGCCATTCCGAGTCCGGCGGACGAAGTTGGCCAGCCCCACGCCCCAAGGCTATAGCCCACCCGGTTTTGTGGCCTCTTTCCGCTGGACGAACTTGGCGCCCCGGCCTTCGGGCGGGTATTTTTGGGCGCGGCTGTGACTGCGGTCTATTTTTGGCACACGGAGGCGCCTCGCAAAGTCTGGCGCCATTCCGAGTCCGGCGGACGAAGTTGGCCAGCCCCACGCCCCAAGGCTATAGCCCACCCGTTTTTGTGGCCTCTTTCCGCTGGACGAACTTGGCGCCCCGGCCTTGGGCGGGTATTTTTGGGCGCGGCTGTGCCCGCGGCCTATTTTTGGCACACGGAGGCGCCTCGCAAAGTCTGGCGCCATTCCGAGTCCGGCGGACGGTTGGCCAGCCCCACGCCCCAAGGCTATAGCCCACCCGTTTGTGTGGCCTCTGTCCGTTGGACGAACTTGGCGCCCCGGCCTTCGGGCGGGTATTTTTGGGCGCGGCTGTGCCCGCGGCCTATTTTTGGCACACGGAGGCGCCTCGCAAAGTCTGGCGCCATTCCGAGTCCGGCGGACGAAGTTGGCCAGCCCCACGCCCCAAGGCTATAGCCCACCCGTTTTTGTGGCCTCTTTCCGCTGGACGAACTTGGCGCCCCGGCCTTGGGGCGGGTATTTTTGGGCGCGGCTGTCCCCGAGGGAAATAGTTGGCACACGGAGGCGCCTCTCAAAGTCTGGCGCCATTCCGAGTCCGGCGGACGAAGTTGGCCAGCCCCACGCCCCAAGGCTATAGCCCACCCGTTTTTGTGGCCTCTTTCCGCTGGACGAACTTGGCGCCCCGGCCTTGGGGCGGGTATTTTTGGGCGCGGCTGTGCCTGCGGGGTATTTTTGGCACACGGAGGCGCCTCGCAAAGTCTGGCGCCATTCCGAGTCCGGCGGACGAAGTTGGCCAGCCCCACGCCCCAAGGCTATAGCCCACCCGTTTTTGTGGCCTCTTTCCGCTGGACGAACTTGGCGCCCCGGCCTTCGGGCGGGTATTTTTGGGCGCGGCTGTGCCCAAGGGGTATTTTTGGCACACGGAGGCGCCTCGCAAAGTCTGGCGCCATTCCGAGTCCGGCGGACGAAGTTGGCCAGCCCCACGCCCCAAGGCTATAGCCCACCCGTTTTTGTGGCCTCTTTCCGCTGGACGAACTTGGCGCCCCGGCCTTCGGGCGGGTATTTTTGGGCGCGGCTGTGCCCGCGGTCTATTTTTGGCACACGGAGGCGCCTCGCAAAGTCTGGCGCCATTCCGAGTCCGGCGGACGAAGTTGGCCAGCCCCACGCCCCAAGGCTATAGCCCACCCGTTTTTGTGGCCTCTTTCCGCTGGACGAACTTGGCGCCCGGCCTTCGGGCGGGTATTTTTCGGCGCGGCTGTGCCCAAGGGCCTATTTTTGGCACACGGAGGCGCCTCGCAAAGTCTGGCGCCAATCCCGGTCCGGCGGCCTGAGTTGGCCAGCCCCAACCCCCAGGGCTATAGCCCACCCGGGGTGGTGGCCTCTTTCCGCTGGACGACCTTGGCGCCCGGCCTTCGGGCGGGTATTTTGGGCGCGGCTGTGCCCAAGCGGGTATTTTTGGCACACGGAGGCGCCTCGCAAAGTCTGGCGCCAGTCTTAGTCCGGCGGACGGGGATGGCCAGCCCCACGCCCCAAGGCTATAGCCCACCCGTTTTTGTGGCCTCTTTCCGCTGGACGAACTTGGCGCCCCGGCCTTGGGGCGGGTATTTTTGGGCGCGGCTGTGCCAGCGGGGTATTTTTGGCACACGGAGGCGCCTCGCAAAGTCTGGCGCCATTCCGAGTCCGGCGGACGAAGTTGGCCAGCCCCACGCCCCAAGGCTATAGCCCACCCGTTTTTGTGGCCTCTTTACTCTGGACGTAATTGGCGCCTCGGCCTTGGGGAGGGTATTTTTTTGCGAGGCTGTTCACTAGGCCTATTTTTGGCACACGGAGGCGCCTCGCAAAGTCTGGCGCCATTCCGAGTCCGGCGGACGAAGTTGGCCAGCCCCACGCCCCAAGGCTATAGCCCACCCGTTTTTGTGGCCTCTTTCCGCTGGACGAACTTGGCGCCCCGGCCTTCGGGCGGGTATTTTTGGGCGCGGCTGTGCCCGCGGCCTATTTTTGGCACACGGAGGCGCCTCGCAAAGTCTGGCGCCATTCCGAGTCCGGCGGACGAAGTTGGCCAGCCCCACGCCCCAAGGCTATAGCCCACCCGTTTTTGTGGCCTCTTTCCGCTGGACGAACTTGGCGCCCCGGCCTTCGGGCGGGTATTTTTGAACCCTTAATTTTACATTTTTCTCATGTTTTGACACATTTTTTGTAACAAGAACTTTTTAAACCTAATTTTTTTTTACCCTAAGACGTTTTAATTTTGATTCGACCACAGAAAACAACAACTTAAATATCCAATTACGATGTGAAATCATTAATTATTTGTTTTATTATTAATTTATATTTTACTTTTCCTTTTAAATAATATTTGCGCTTATAGTTACAAGAATTTAGGGTGGCCCCGCGGGTATTTTTGGCACACGGAGGCGCCTCGCAAAGTCTGGCGCCATTCCGAGTCCGGCGGACGAAGTTGGCCAGCCCCACCCCCCAAGGCTATAGCCCACCCGTTTTTGTGGCCTCTTTCCGCTGGACGAACTTGGCGCCCCGGCCTTCGGGCGGGTATTTTTGGGCGCGGCTGTGCCCGCGGCCTATTTTTGGCACACGGAGGCGCCTCGCAAAGTCTGGCGCCATTCCGAGTCCGGCGGACGAAGTTGGCCAGCCCCACGCCCCAAGGCTATAGCCCACCCGTTTTTGTGGCCTCTTTCCGCTGGACGAACTTGGCGCCCGGCCTTGGGGCGGGTATTTTTGGGCCCGGCTGTGCCCGCTGGGTATTTTTGGCACACGGAGGCGCCTCGCAGCGTCTAGCGCCATTCCGTGTCCGGCGGCCGACGCTGGCGAGCCCCACGCCCCTAGTCTAGAGCGCCCCCGCTCGTGTGGCCTCCGTCCTCTGGACGAACTTGGCGCCCCGGCCTTCGGGCGGTTATTTTTGGGCGCGGCTGCGGCCGCCTATTTTTGGCACACGGAGGCGCCTCGCAAAGTCTGGCGCCATTCCGAGTCCGGCGGACGGTTGGCCAGCCCCACGCCCCAAGGCTATAGCCCACCTGCTTTTGTGGCCTATTTCGGCTGGACGAATTTGGAGCAGCTGCCTTCGGGTGGTTATTTTTGTAACCTTAATTTTACATTTTTCTAATGTTTTGACACATTTTTGTAACACCTCGCAAAACCTAATTTTTTTCCCTAAGACGTTTTAATTTTTTTCGCCGACCACGCCCGGCAACAACTTAAATATCCCATTACGATGTGAAATCTTAATTATTTGTTTTACGATTAATTTATATTTTACTTTTCCTTTTAAATATTATTTGCGCTTATAGTTACGGGAATTTTTGGGCGCGGCTGTGCCCGCGGCATATTTTTGGCACACGGAGGCGCCTCGCAAAGTCTGGCGCCATTCCGAGTCCGGCGGACGAAGTTGGCCAGCCCCACCCCACAAGGCTATAGCCCACCCGTTTTTGTGGCCTCTTTCCGCTGGACGAACTTGGCGCCCCGGCCTTCGGGCGGGTATTTTTGGGCGCGGCTGTGCCCGCGGGGTATTTTTGGCACACGGAGGCGCCTCGCAAAGTCTGGCGCCATTCCGAGTCCGGCGGACGAAGTTGGCCAGCCCCACGCCCCAAGGCTATAGCCCACCCGGTTTTGTGGCCTCTTTCCGCTGGACGAACTTGGCGCCCCGGCCTTCGGGCGGGTATTTTTGGGCGCGGCTGTGCCCGCGGCCTATTTTTGGCACACGGAGGCGCCTCGCAAAGTCTGGCGCCATTCCGAGTCCGGCGGACGAAGTTGGCCAGCCCCACGCCCCAAGGCTATAGCCCACCCGTTTTTGTGGCCTCTTTCCGCTGGACGAACTTGGCGCCCCGGCCTTCGGGCGGGTATTTTTGGGCGCGGAGGCGCCTCGCAAAGTCTGGCGCCATTCCGAGTCCGGCGGACGCCGTTGGCCAGCCCCACGCCCCAAGGCTATAGCCCACCCGTTTTTGTGGCCTCTTTCCGCTGGACGAACTTGGCGCCCCGGCCTTCGGGCGGGTATTTTTGGGCGCGGCTGTGCCCGCGGCCTATTTTTGGCACACGGAGGCGCCTCGCAAAGTCTGGCGCCATTCCGAGTCCGGCGGACGAAGTTGGCCAGCCCCACGCCCCAAGGCTATAGCCCACCCGTTTTTGTGGCCTCTTTCCGCTGGACGAACTTGGCGCCCCGGCCTTCGGGCGGGTATTTTTGGGCGCGGCTGTGCCCGCGGGGTATTTTTGGCACACGGAGGCGCCTCGCAAAGTCTGGCGCCATTCCGAGTCCGGCGGACGAAGTTGGCCAGCCCCACCCCCCAAGGCTATAGCCCACCCGTTTTTGTGGCCTCTTTCCGCTGGACGAACTTGGCGCCCCGGCCTTCGGGCGGGTATTTTTGGGCGCGGCTGTGCCCGCGGGGTATTTTTGGCACACGGAGGCGCCTCGCAAAGTCTGGCGCCATTCCGAGTCCGGCGGACGAAGTTGGCCAGCCCCACGCCCCAAGGCTATAGCCCACCCGTTTTTGTGGCCTCTTTCCGCTGGACGAACTTGGCGCCCCGGCCTTGGGGCGGGTATTTTTGGGCGCGGCTGTGCCCGCGGGGTATTTTTGGCACACGGAGGCGCCTCGCAAAGTCTGGCGCCATTCCGAGTCCGGCGGACGAAGTTGGCCAGCCCCACGCCCCAAGGCTATAGCCCACCCGTTTTGTGGCCTCTTTCCGCTGGACGAACTTGGCGCCCCGGCCTTCGGGCGGGTATTTTTGGGCGCGGCTGTGCCCGCGGCCTATTTTTGGCACACGGAGGCGCCTCGCAAAGTCTGGCGCCATTCCGAGTCCGGCGGACGAAGTTGGCCAGCCCCACCCCCCAAGGCTATAGCCCACCCGCTTTTGTGGCCTCTTTCCGCTGGACGAACTTGGCGCCCCGGCCTTCGGGCGGGTATTTTTTGGCGCGGCTGTGCCCTAGGGGTATTTTTGGCACACGGAGGCGCCTCGCAAAGTCTGGCGCCATTCCGAGTCCGGCGGACGAAGTTGGCCAGCCCCACGCCCCAAGGCTATAGCCCACCCGTTTTTGTGGCCTCTTTCCGCTGGACGAACTTGGCGCCCCGGCCTTGGGGCGGGTATTTTTGGGGGCGCGGCTGTGCCCGCGGGGTATTTTTGGCACACGGAGGCGCCTCGCAAAGTCTGGCGCCATTCCGAGTCCGGCGGACGAAGTTGGCCAGCCCCACGCCCCAAGGCTATAGCCCACCCGTTTTTGTGGCCTCTTTCCGCTGGACGAACTTTGCGCCCCGGCCTTCGGGCGGGTATTTTTGGGCGCGGCTGTGCCCGCGGGGTATTTTTGGCACACGGAGGCGCCTCGCAAAGTCTGGCGCCATTCCGAGTCCGGCGGACGAAGTTGGCCAGCCCCACGCCCCAAGGCTATAGCCCACCCGTTTTTGTGGCCTCTTTCCGCTGGACGAACTTGGCGCCCCGGCCTTCGGGCGGGTATTTTTGAACCCTTAATTTTACATTTGTGCCCGCGGGTATTTTTGGCACACGGAGGCGCCTCGCAAAGTCTGGCGCCATTCCGAGTCCGGCGGACGAAGTTGGCCAGCCCCACGCCCCAAGGCTATAGCCCACCCAATTTTGTGGCCTCTTTCCGCTGGACGAACTTGGCGCCCCGGCCTTCGGGCGGGTATTTTTTGGCGCGGCTGTGCCCGCGGCCTATTTTTTGGCACACGGAGGCGCCTCGCAAAGTCTGGCGCCATTCCGAGTCCGGCGGACGAAGTTGGCCAGCCCCACGCCCCAAGGCTATAGCCCACCCGTTTTTGTGGCCTCTTTCCGCTGGACGAACTTGGCGCCCCGGCCTTCGGGCGGGTATTTTTGGGCGCGGCTGTGCCCGCGGCCTATTTTTGGCACACGGAGGCGCCTCGCAAAGTCTGGCGCCATTCCGAGTCCGGCGGACGAAGTTGGCCAGCCCCACGCCCCAAGGCTATAGCCCACCCGTTTTTGTGGCCTCTTTCCGCTGGACGAACTTGGCGCCCCGGCCTTGGGGCGGGTATTTTTGGGCGCGGCTGTGCCCGCGGGGTATTTTTGGCACACGGAGGCGCCTCGCAAAGTCTGGCGCCATTCCGAGTCCGGCGGACGAAGTTGGCCAGCCCCACGCCCCAAGGCTATAGCCCACCCGTTTTTGTGGCCTCTTTCCGCTGGACGAACTTGGCGCCCCGGCCTTCGGGCGGGTATTTTTGGGCGCGGCTGTGCCCGCGGCCTATTTTTGGCACACGGAGGCGCCTCGCAAAGTCTGGCGCCATTCCGAGTCCGGCGGACGAAGTTGGCCAGCCCCACGCCCCAAGGCTATAGCCCACCCGTTTTTGTGGCCTCTTTCCGCTGGACGAACTTGGCGCCCCGGCCTTCGGGCGGGTATTTTTGAACCCTTAATTTTACATTTTTCTCATGTTTTGACACATTTTTTGTAACACGAACTTTTTAAACCTAATTTTTTTTTACCCTAAGACGTTTTAATTTTGATTCGACCACAGAAAACAACAACTTAAATATCCAATTACGATGTGAAATCATTAATTATTTGTTTTATTATTAATTTATATTTTACTTTTCCTTTTAAATAATATTTGCGCTTATAGTTACAAGAATTTAGGGTGGCCCCGCGGGTATTTTTGGCACACGGAGGCGCCTCGCAAAGTCTGGCGCCATTCCGAGTCCGGCGGACGAAGTTGGCCAGCCCCACCCCCCAAGGCTATAGCCCACCCGTTTTTGTGGCCTCTTTCCGCTGGACGAACTTGGCGCCCCGGCCTTCGGGCGGGTATTTTTGGGCGCGGCTGTGCCCGCGGGGTATTTTTGGCACACGGAGGCGCCTCGCAAAGTCTGGCGCCATTCCGAGTCCGGCGGACGAAGTTGGCCAGCCCCACGCCCCAAGGCTATAGCCCACCCGTTTTTGTGGCCTCTTTCCGCTGGACGAACTTGGCGCCCCGGCCTTGGGCGGGTATTTTTGGGCGCGGCTGTGCCCGCGGGGTATTTTTGGCACACGGAGGCGCCTCGCAAAGTCTGGCGCCATTCCGAGTCCGGCGGACGAAGTTGGCCAGCCCCACGCCCCAAGGCTATAGCCCACCCGTTTTTGTGGCCTCTTTCCGCTGGACGAACTTGGCGCTCCGGCCTTCGGGCGGGTATTTTTGGGCGCGGCTGTGCCCGCGGCCTATTTTTGGCACACGGAGGCGCCTCGCAAAGTCTCGCGCCATTCCGAGTCCGGCGGACGAAGTTGGCCAGCCCCACGCCCCAAGGCTATAGCCCACCCGTTTTTGGGGCCTCTTTCCGCTGGACGAACTTGGCGCCCGGCCTTGGGGCGGGTATTTTTGGGCGCGGCTGTCCCCGCGTTTGCCTATTTTTGGCACACGGAGGCGCCTCGCAAAGTCTGGCGCCATTCCGAGTCCGGCGGACGGTTGGCCAGCCCCACGCCCCAAGGCTATAGCCCACCCGCTTTTGTGGCCTCTTTCCGCTGGACGAACTTGGCGCCCGGCCTTCGGGCGGGTATTTTTGGGCGCGGCTGTGCCCAAGGGGTATTTTTGGCACACGGAGGCGCCTCGCAGTCTGGCGCCATTCCGAGTCCGGCGGACGGTTGGCCAGCCCCACGCCCCAAGGCTATAGCCCACCCGCTTTTGTGGCCTCTTTCCGCTGGACGAACTGGGCGCCCGGCCTTCGGGCGGGTATTTTTGGGCGCAGCTGTGTCCGCAGCCTATTTTTGGCACACGGAGGCGCCTCGCAAAGTCTGGCGCCATTCCGAGTCCGGCGGACGGTTGGCCAGCCCCACGCCCCAAGGCTATAGCCCACCTGCTTTTGTGGCCTCTTTCCGCTGGACGAACTTGGCGCCCGGCCTTCGGGCGGTATTTTTGAACCCTTAATTTTACATTTTTCTCATGTTTTGACACGGAGGCGCCGCGCAAGTCTGGCGCCATTTAAACCTAATTTTTTTACCCTAAGACGTTTTAATTTTGATTCCGACCACAGAAAACAACAACTTAAATATCCAATTACGATGTGAAATCATTAATTATTTGTTTTATTATTAATTTATATTTTACTTTTCCTTTTAAATAATATTTGCGCTTATAGTTACAAGAATTTAGGGTGGCCTCACACACGGAGGCGCCTCGCAAAGTCTGGCGCCATTCCGAGTCCGGGCGGGACGAATTTGGCCCCCAGCCCCCACTCCAAGGCTATAGCCCACCCGCTTTTTTGTGGCCTCTTTCCGCTGGACGAACTTGGCGCCCGGCCTTCGGGCGGGTATTTTTGGGGCGTCTGTTCCCGCGGGCTATTTTTGGCACACGGAGGCGCCTCGCAAAGTCTGGCGCCATTCCGAGTCCGGCGGACGGTTGGCCAGCCCCACGCCCCAAGGCTATAGCCCACCCGCTTTTGTGGCCTCTTTCCGCTGGACGAACTTGGCGCCCGGCCTTGGGGCGGGTATTTTGGGCGCGGCTGTGCCCGCGGGGTATTTTTGGCACACGGAGGCGCCTCGCAAAGTCTGGCGCCATTCCGAGTCCGGCGGACGGTTGGCCAGCCCCACGCCCCAAGGCTATAGCCCACCCGCTTTTGTGGCCTCTTTCCGCTGGACGAACTTGGCGCCCGGCCTTCGGGCGGGTATTTGGCGGGGCTGTGCCCGCGGGGTATTTTTGGCACACGGAGGCGCCTCGCAAAGTCTGGCGCCATTCCGAGTCCGGCGGACGAAGTTGGCCAGCCCCACGCCCCAAGGCTATAGCCCACCCGTTTTTGTGGCCTCTTTCCGCTGGACGAACTTGGCGCCCCGGCCTTCGGGCGGGTATTTTTGAACCCTTAATTTTACATTTTTCTCATGTTTTGACACATTTTTGTAACACGAACTTTTTAAACCTAATTTTTTTTTACCCTAAGACGTTTTAATTTTGATTCGACCACAGAAAACAACAACTTAAATATCCAATTACGATGTGAAATCATTAATTATTTGTTTTATTATTAATTTATATTTTACTTTTCCTTTTAAATAATATTTGCGCTTATAGTTACAAGAATTTAGGGTGGCCTGTGCCACGGCTCATTTTTGGCACACCGAGGCGCCTCGCAAAGTCCGGCGCCATTCCGAGTCCGGCGGACGAAGTTGGCCCCGCTTAAGCCCCGAGTCTTTAGCCCACACGTTTTTTTGGCCTCTTTCCGCTGGACGAACTTGGCGCCCCGGCCTTCGGGCGGGTATTTTTGGGCGCGGCTGTGCCCGCGGCCTATTTTTGGCACACGGAGGCGCCTCGCAAAGTCTGGCGCCATTCCGAGTCCGCGGACGGTTGGCCAGCCCCACGCCCCAAGGCTATAGCCCACCCGCTTTTGTGGCCTCTTTCCGCTGGACGAACTTGGCGCCCGGCCTTCGGGCGGGTATTTTTGGCGCGGCTGTGCCCAAGGCCTATTTTTGGCACACGGAGGCGCCTCGCAAAGTCTGGCGCCATTCCGAGTCCGGCGGACGGTTGGCCAGCCCCACGCCCCAAGGCTATAGCCCACCCGCTTTTGTGGCCTCTTTCCGCTGGACGAACTTGGCGCCCGGCCTTCGGGCGGGATATTTTTGCTGCGCTGTGCCCGCGGCCTATTTTTGGCACACGGAGGCGCCTCGCAAAGTCTGGCGCCATTCCGAGTCCGGGGCGGACGGTTGGCCAGCCCCACGCCCCAAGGCTATAGCCCACCCGCTTTTGTGGCCTCTTTCCGCTGGACGAACTTGGCGCCCGGCCTTCGGGCGGGTATTTTGGGCGCGGCTGTGCCCGCGGCCTATTTTTGGCACACGGAGGCGCCTCGCAAAGTCTGGCGCCATTCCGAGTCCGGCGGACGGTTGGCCAGCCCCACGCCCAAGGCTATAGCCCACCCGCTTTTGTGGCCTCTTTCCGCTGGACGAACTTGGCGCCCCGCCTTCGGGCGGGTATTTTTGTGCGCGGCTGTGCCCGCGGGTCTATTTTTGGCACACGGAGGCGCCTCGCAAAGTCTGGCGCCATTCCGAGTCCGCGGACGGTTGGCCAGCCCGACGCCCCAAGGCTATAGCCCACCCGTTTTTGTGGCCTCTTTCCGCTGGACGAACTTGGCGCCCCGGCCTTCGGGCGGGTATTTTTGGGCGCGGCTGTGCCCGCGGCCTATTTTTGGCACACGGAGGCGCCTCGCAAAGTCTGGCGCCATTCCGAGTCCGGCGGACGAAGTTGGCCAGCCCCACGCCCCAAGGCTCTAGCCCACCCGGTGTTGTGGCCTCTTTCCGCTGGACGAACTTGGCGCCCGGCCTTGGGGCGGGTATTTTTGGGCGCGGCTGTGCCCGCGGCCTATTTTTGGCACACGGAGGCGCCTCGCAAAGTCTGGCGCCATTCCGAGTCCGGCGGACGAAGTTGGCCAGCCCCACGCCCCAAGGCTATAGCCCACCCGTTTGTGTGGCCTCTTTCCGCTGGACGAACTTGGCGCCCCGGCCTTCGGGCGGGTATTTTTGGGCGCGGCTGTGCCCGCGGCCTATTTTTGGCACACGGAGGCGCCTCGAACAGTCTGGCGCCATTCCGAGTCCGGCGGACGGTTGGCCAGCCCCACGCCCCCAAGGCTATAGCCAACCCGTTTTTGTGGCATATTTCCGTTGGACGAACTTGGGGCCCGGCCTTCGGGGCGGGTATTTTTGGGCGCGGCTGTGCCCGCGGCCTATTTTTGGCACACGGAGGCGCCTCGCGAGCTCGCGCGCCGTTCCGAGTCCGGCGGGCGGGGTTGGCCAGCCCCACCCCCCAAGGCTATAGCCCACCCGTTTTTGTGGCCTCTTTCCGATGGACGAACTTGGCGCCCTGGCCTTGGGGCGGGTATTTTTGGGCGCGGCTGTGCCCGCGGGGTATTTTTGGCACACGGAGGCGCCTCGCAAAGTCTGGCGCCATTCCGAGTCCGGCGGACGAAGTTGGCCAGGCCCACGCCCAAGGCTATAGCCCACCCGCTTTTGTGGCCTCTTTCCGCTGGACGATCTTGGCGCCCGCCTTCGGGCGGGAATCTCTGGGCGCGGCAGAGCCCGCGGCCTATTTTTGGCACACGGAGGCCCCCCGCAAAGTCTGGCGCCATTCCGAGTCCGGCGGACGTAGTTGTCCAGCCCCACCCCACAAGGCTATAGCGCAACCGTTTTTGTGTCGTCTTAACGCTGGACGTACTAGGCGCCCCGGCCTTCGGGCGGGTATTTTTGGCGCGGCTGTGCCCGCGGCCTATTTTTGGCACACGGAGGCGCCTCGCAAAGTCTGGCGCCATTCCGAGTCCGGCGGACGGTTGGCCAGCCCCACGCCCCAAGGCTATAGCCCACCCGCTTTTTGTGGCCTCTTTCCGCTGGACGAACTTGGCGCCCGGCCTTCGGGCGGGTATTTTTGGGAGCGGCTGTGCCCGCGGCCTATTTTTGGCACACGGAGGCGCCTCGCAAAGTCTGGCGCCATTCCGAGTCCGGCGGACGGTTGGCCAGCCCCACGCCCCAAGGCTATAGCCCACCTGCTTTTTGTGGCCTCTTTGCGCTGGACGAACTTGGCGCCCCGACTTCGGGCGGGTATTTTTGGGCGCGGCTGTGCCCGCGGCCTATTTTTGGCACACGGAGGCGCCTCGCAAAGTCTGGCGCCATTCCGAGTCCGGCGGACGGTTGGCCAGCCCCACGCCCCAAGGCTATAGCCCACCCGCTTTTGTGGCCTCTTTCCGCTGGACGAATCTTGGCGCCCGGCCTTCGGGCGGGTATTTTGGCGCGCGGCTGTGCCCGCGGCCTATTTTTGGCACACGGAGGCGCCGCAAAGTCTGGCGCCATTCCGAGTCCGGCGGACGGTTGGCCAGCCCCACGCCCCAAGGCTATAGCCCACCCGCTTTTGTGGCCTCTTTCCGCTGGACGAACTTGGCGCCCGGCCTTCGGGCGGGTATTTTTGGCGCGCGGCTGTGCCCGCGGCTATTTTTGGCACACGGAGGCGCCGCAAAGTCTGGCGCCATTCCGAGTCCGGCGGACGGTTGGCCAGCCCCACGCCCCAAGGCTATAGCCCACCCGCTTTTGTGGCCTCTTTCCGCTGGACGAACTTGGCGCCCGGCCTTCGGGCGGGTATTTTTGCGCGGCTGTGCCTGCGGCCTATTTTTGGCACACGGAGGCGCCTCGCAAAGTCTGGCGCCATTCCGAGTCCGCGGACGGTTGGCCAGCCCCACGCCCCAAGGCTATAGCCCACCTGCTTTTGTGGCCTCTTTCCGCTGGACGAACTTGGCGCCCGGCCTTCGGGCGGGTATTTTTGGGCGCGGCTGTGCCCGCGGCTATTTTTGGCACACGGAGGCGCCTCGCAAAGTCTGGCGCCATTCCGAGTCCGCGGACGGTTGGCCAGCCCCACGCCCCAAGGCTATAGCCCACCCGGTTTTGTGGCCTCTATCCGCTGGACGAACGAGGCGACCCGGCCTTGGGGCGGGTATTTTTGGGCGCGGCTGTGCCCGTGGGGTATTGTTGGCACACGGAGGCGCCTCGCAAAGTCTGGCGCCATTCCGAGTCCGGCGGACGAATATGGCCAGCCCAACCCCCCAAGGCTATAGCCCACCCGATTTTGTGGCCTCTTTCCGCTGGACGAACGTGGCGCCCCGGCCTTCGGGCGGGTATTTTTGGGCGCGGCTGTGCCCGCGGATATTTTTGGCACACGGAGGCGCCTCGCAAAGTCTGGCGCCATTCCGAGTCCGGCGGACGGAATTTGCCAGCCACACGCCCCATGTCTAACGCCCACCCGATTTAGTGGCCTATTACCGCTGGACGAACGTGGCGCCCGGCCTTCGGGCGGGTATTTTTGGGCGCGGCTGTGCCTGCGGGTATTTTTGGCACACGGAGGCGCCTCGCAAAGTCTGGCGCCATTCCGAGTCCGGCGGACGTAGTTGGCCAGCCCCACGCCCCAAGGCTATAGCCCACCCGTTTTTGTGGCCTCTTTCCGCTGGACGAACTTGGCGCCCCGGCCTTCGGGCGGGTATTTTTGGGCGCGGCTGTGCCTGCGGCCTATTTTTGGCACACGGAGGCGCCTCGCAAAGTCTGGCGCCATTCCGAGTCCGGCGGACGAAGTTGGCCAGCCCCACGCCCCAAGGCTATAGCCCACCCGTTTTTGTGGCCTCTTTCCGCTGGACGAACTTGGCGCCCCGGCCTTCGGGCGGGTATTTTGGCGCGCTGTGCCCAAGGCCTATTTTTGGCACACGGAGGCGCCTCGCAAAGTCTGGCGCCATTCCGAGTCCGGGCGGACGGTTGGCCAGCCCCACGCCCCAAGGCTATAGCCCACCCGCTTTTGTGGCCTCTTTCCGCTGGACGAACTTGGCGCCCGGCCTCGGGCGGGTATTTTTGGCGCGGCTGTGCCCGCGTCCTATTTTTGGCACACGGAGGCGCCTGGCAAAGTCTGGCGCCATTCCGAGTCCGGGCGGACGGTTGGCCAGCCCCACGCCCCAAGGCTATAGCCCACCCGCTTTTTGTGGCCTCTTTCCGCTGGACGACTTGGCGCCCGGCCTTCGGGCGGGTATTTTTGGGCGCGGCTGTGCCCGCGGCTCTATTTTTGGCACACGGAGGCGCCTCGCAAAGTCTGGCGCCATTCCGAGTCCGGCGGACGGTTGGCCAGCCCCACGCCCCAAGGCTATAGCCCACCCGCTTTTGTGGCCTCTTTCCGCTGGACGAACTTGGCGCCCGGCCTTCGGGCGGGTATTTTGGGCGCGGCTGTGCCCGCGGCCTATTTTTGGCACACGGAGGCGCCTCGCAAAGTCTGGCGCCATTCCGAGTCCGGCGGACGGTTGGCCAGCCCCACGCCCCAAGGCTATAGCCCACCCGCTTTTGTGGCCTCTTTCCGCTGGACGACTTGGCGCCCGGCCTTCGGGCGGGTATTTTTGGGCGCGCTGTGCCTGCGGCCTATTTTTGGCACACGGAGGCGCCGCAAAGTCTGGCGCCATTCCGAGTCCGGCGGACGGTTGGCCAGCCCCACGCCCCAAGGCTATAGCCCACCCGCTTTTGTGGCCTCTTTCCGCTGGACGAACTTGGCGCCCGGCCTTGGGGCGGGTATTTTTAATTTTACTGTTTCCAAGGTTTTTGGCACACGGAGGCGCCTCGCAAAGTCTGGCGCCATTCCGAGTATTTTTGGCAGCCCCACGGAGGCGCTTTTGTGGCCTCTTTCCGCTGGACGAGTCTTCGGGCGGGTATTTTGGGCGCCACGGAGGCGCCGCAAAGTCTGGCGCCATTCCGAGTCCGGCGTGACGGCTGGCCAGCCCCACGCCCCAAGGCTATAGCCCACCTGCTTTTGTGGCCTCTTTCCGCTGGACGATCTTGGCGCCCGGCCTTCGGGCGGGTATTTTTGGGCGCGGCTGTGCCCAAGGCCTATTTTTGGCACACGGAGGCGCCTCGCAGTCTGGCGCCATTCCGAGTCCGGCGGACGGTTGGCCAGCCCCACGCCCCAAGGCTATAGCCCACCCGCTTTTGTGGCCTCTTTCCGCTGGACGACCTTGGCGCCCGGCCTTCGGGCGGGTATTTTTGGGCGCGGCTGTGCCTGCGGCCTATTTTTGGCACACGGAGGCGCCGCAAAGTCTGGCGCCATTCCGAGTCCGGCGGACGGTTGGCCAGCCCCACGCCCCAAGGCTATAGCCCACCCGCTTTTGTGGCCTCTTTCCGCTGGACGACCTTGGCGCCCGGCCTTCGGGCGGGTATTTTTGGGCGCGGCTGTGCCCGCGGTCTATTTTTGGCACACGGAGGCGCCGCAAAGTCTGGCGCCATTCCGAGTCCGGCGGACGGTTGGCCAGCCCCACGCCCCAAGGCTATAGCCCACCCGCTTTTGTGGCCTCTTTCCGCTGGACGAACTTGGCGCCCGGCCTTCGGGCGGGTATTTTGGGCGCGGCTGTGCCCGCGGTCTATTTTTGGCACACGGAGGCGCCGCAAAGTCTGGCGCCATTCCGAGTCCGGGCGGACGGTTGGCCAGCCCCACGCCCCAAGGCTATAGCCCACCTGCTTTTGTGGCCTCTTTCCGCTGGACGAACTTGGCGCCCGGCCTTCGGGCGGGTATTTTTGGGCGCGCTGTGCCCGCGGCCTATTTTTGGCACACGGAGGCGCCTCGCAAAGTCTGGCGCCATTCCGAGTCCGGCGGACGGTTGGCCAGCCCCACGCCCCCAAGGCTATAGCCCACCCGCTTTTGTGGCCTCTTTCCGCTGGACGAACTTGGCGCCCGGCCTTCGGGCGGGTATTTTTGGGCGCGCTGTGCCTGCGGCCTATTTTTGGCACACGGAGGCGCCTCGCAAAGTCTGGCGCCATTCCGAGTCCGGCGGACGGTTGGCCAGCCCCACGCCCCAAGGCTATAGCCCACCCGCTTTTGTGGCCTCTTTCCGCTGGACGATCTTGGCGCCCGGCCTTCGGGCGGGTATTTTTGGCGCGGCTGTGCCAAGCGTCTATTTTTGGCACACGGAGGCGCCTCGCAAAGTCTGGCGCCATTCCGAGTCCGGGCGGACGGTTGGCCAGCCCCACGCCCCAAGGCTATAGCCCACCTGCTTTTGTGGCCTCTTTCCGCTGGACGAACTTGGCGCCCGGCCTTCGGGCGGGTATTTTTGGCGCGGCTGTGCCCGCGGTCTATTTTTGGCACACGGAGGCGCCGCAAAGTCTGGCGCCATTCCGAGTCCGGCGGACGGTTGGCCAGCCCCACGCCCCCAAGGCTATAGCCCACCCGCTTTTGTGGCCTCTTTCCGCTGGACGACCCTTGGCGCCCGGCCTTCGGGCGGGTATTTTTGGGCGCGTCTGTGCCCGCGGGCTATTTTTGGCACACGGAAGCGCCTCGCAATGTCTGGCTCCATTCCGAGTCCGGGCGGACGGTTGGCCAGCCCCACGCCCCAAGGCTATAGCCCACCCGCTTTTGTGGCCTCTTTCCGCTGGACGATCTTGGCGCCCGGCCTTCGGGCGGGTATTTTTGCGCGCGGCTGTGCCCGCGTCTATTTTTGGCACACGGAGGCGCCGCAAAGTCTGGCGCCATTCCGAGTCCGGGCGGACGGTTGGCCAGCCCCACGCCCCAAGGCTATAGCCCACCCGCTTTTGTGGCCTCTTTCCGCTGGACGACCTTGGCGCCCGGCCTTGGGGCGGGTATTTTTGGCGCGGCTGTGCCCAAGGGGTTTTTGGCACACGGAGGCGCCTCGCAGTCTGGCGCCATTCCGAGTCCGGCGGACGGTTGGCCAGCCCCACGCCCCAAGGCTATAGCCCACCCGCTTTTGTGGCCTCTTTCCGCTGGACGAACTTGGCGCCCGGCCTTCGGGCGGGTATTTTTGGCGCGGCTGTGCCCGCGTCTATTTTTGGCACACGGAGGCGCCTCGCAAAGTCTGGCGCCATTCCGAGTCCGGCGGACGGTGTTGGCCAGCCCCACGCCCCAAGGCTATAGCCCACCCGTTTTTGTGGCCTCTTTCCGCTGGACGAACTTGGCGCCCCGGCCTTCGGGCGGGTATTTTTGGGCGCGGCTGTGCCCGCGGCCTATTTTTGGCACACGGAGGCGCCTCGCAAAGTCTCGCGCCAGTCCGAGTCCGGCGGACGAAGTTGGCCAGCCCCGCCCCCCAAGGCTATAGCCCACCCGTTTTTGTGGCCTCTTTCCGCTGGACGAACTTGGCGCCCCGGCCTTCGGGCGGGTATTTTTGCGCGGCTGTGCCCGCGGTCTATTTTTGGTACACGGAGCCGCCTCGCAAAGTCTCGCGCCATTCCGAGTCCGGCGGACGAAGTCGGCCAGCCCCGCCCCCCAAGGCTATAGCCCACCCGTTTTTGTGGCCTCTTTCCGCTGGACGAACTTGGCGCCCCGGCCTTCGGGCGGGTATTTTTGGGCGCGGCTGTGCCCGCGGCCTATTTTTGGCACACGGAGGCGCCTCGCAAAGTCTCGCGCCATTCCGAGTCCGGCGGACGAAGTTGGCCAGCCCCACGCCCCAAGGCTATAGCCCACCCGCTTTTTGTGGCCTCTTTCCGCTGGACGACCTTGGCGCCCGGCCTCGGGCGGGTATTTTTGGCGCGGCTGTGCCCGCGGCCTATTTTTGGCACACGGAGGCGCCGCAAAGTCTGGCGCCATTCCGAGTCCGGCGGACGGTTGGCCAGCCCCACGCCCCAAGGCTATAGCCCACCTGCTTTTGTGGCCTCTTTCCGCTGGACGAACTGGGCGCCCGGCCTTCGGGCGGGTATTTTTGGGCGCGGCTGTGCCCAAGGCCTATTTTTGGCACACGGAGGCGCCGCAAAGTCTGGCGCCATTCCGAGTCCGGCGGACGGTTGGCCAGCCCCACGCCCCAAGGCTATAGCCCACCCGCTTTTGTGGCCTCTTTCCGCTGGACGATCTTGGCGCCCGGCCTTCGGGCGGGTATTTTGGCGCGGCTGTGCCTGCGGCCTATTTTTGGCACACGGAGGCGCCTCGCAAAGTCTGGCGCCATTCCGATTCCGGCGGACGGTTGGCCAGCCCCACGCCCCAAGGCTATAGCCCACCCGCTTTTTGTGGCCTCTTTCCGCTGGACGATCTTGGCGCCCGCCTTCGGGCGGGTATTTTTGGGCGCGGCAGCCCAAGGCCTATTTTTGGCACACGGAGGCGCCTCGCAAAGTCTGGCGCCATTCCGCCTCCGGCGGACGCAGTTGGCCAGCCCCACCCCCCACGGCTATACCCCACCCGCTTGTGTGGCCTCTTTCCGCTGGACGACCTTGGCGGCCCGGCCTTCGGGCGGGTATTTTTGGGGGCGGCGGTGACCGCGGCCTATTTTTGGCACACGGAGGCGCCTCGCAACGTCTGGCGCCATTCCGAATCCGGCGGACGGTTGGCCAGCCCCACGCCCCAAGGCTATAGCCCACCCGCTTTTGTGGCCTCTTTCCGCTGGACGAACTTGGCGCCCGGCCTTCGGCGGGTATTTTTAAGCGCGCTGTGCCTGCGGCCTATTTTTGGCACACGGAGGCACCTCGCAAAGTCTGGCGCCATTCCGAGTCCGCGGACGGTTGGCCAGCCCCACGCCCAAGGCTATAGCCCACCCGCTTTTGTGGCCTCTTTCCGCTGGACGAACTTGGCGCCCGGCCTTCGGGGGTGTATTTTTGGGCGCGGGTGTGCCCGCGGCCTATTTTTGGCACACGCTGGCGCCTCGCAAGTCTGGCGCCATTCCGAGTCCGGCGGACGACGTTGGCCAGCCCCCCGCCCCAAGGCTATAGCCCACCCGATTTTGTGGCCTCTTTCCGCTGGACGACTTGGCGCCCGGCCTTCGGGCGGGTATTTTTGGCGCGGCTGTGCCCGCGGCCTATTTTTGGCACACGGAGGCGACGCAAAGTCTGGCGCCATTCCGAGTCCGGCGGACGGTTGGCCAGCCCCACGCCCCAAGGCTATAGCCCACCCGCTTTTGTGGCCTCTTTCCGCTGGACGAACTTGGCGCCCGGCCTTCGGGCGGGTATTTTTGGCGCGGCTGTGCCCGCGGCCTATTTTTGGCACACGGAGGCGCCGCAGTCCGGCGCCACTCCGAGTCCGGCGGACGCCGTTGGCCAGCCCCACCCCCCCCGGCTATAGCCCACCCGTTTTTGTGTCCTCTTTCCGCTGGACGACCTGGGAGCCGCGGGCATAGGGCTGGTATTCTTTGGCGCGGCTGTGCCCGCGGCCTATTTTTGGCACACGGAGGCGCCTGCAAAGTCTGGCGCCATTCCGAGTCCGGCGGACGGTTGGCCAGCCCCACGCCCCAAGGCTATAGCCCACCCGCTTTTGTGGCCTCTTTCCGCTGGACGAACCTGGCGCCCGGCCTTCGGGCGGGTATTTTTGGCGCGGCTGTGCCCGCGGCCTATTTTTGGCACACGGAGGCGCCTCGCAAAGTCTGGCGCCATTCCGAGTCCGGCGGACGGTTGGCCAGCCCCACGCCCCAAGGCTATAGCCCACCCGCTTTGTGGCCTCTTTCCGCTGGACGATCTTGGCGCCCGGCCTTCGGGCGGGTATTTTTGGGCGCGGCTGTGCCCGCGGCTATTTTTGGCACACGGAGGCGCCTCGCAAAGTCTGGCGCCATTCCGAGTCCGGCGGACGGTTGGCCAGCCCCACGCCCCCAAGGCTATAGCCCACCCGCTTTTGTGGCCTCTTTCCGCTGGACGAATCTTGGCGCCCGGCCTTCGGGCGGGTATTTTGGGCGCGGCTGTGCCCGCGGCCTATTTTTGGCACACGGAGGCGCCTCGCAAAGTCTGGCGCCATTCCGAGTCCGCGGACGGTTGGCCAGCCCCACGCCCCAAGGCTATAGCCCACCCGCTTTTGTGGCCTCTTTCCGCTGGACGAATCTTGGCGCCCGGCCTTCGGCGGGTATTTTGGGCGCGGCTGTGCCCGCGTCCTATTTTTGGCACACGGAGGCGCCGCAAAGTCTGGCGCCATTCCGAGTCCGGCGGACGGTTGGCCAGCCCCACGCCCCAAGGCTATAGCCCACCCGCTTTTGTGGCCTCTTTCCGCTGGACGAACTTGGCGCCCGGCCTTCGGGCGGGTATTTTGGGCGCGGCTGTGCCCGCGGCCTATTTTTGGCACACGGAGGCGCCGCAAAGTCTGGCGCCATTCCGAGTCCGGCGGACGGTTGGCCAGCCCCACGCCCCAAGGCTATAGCCCACCCGCTTTTGTGGCCTCTTTCCGCTGGACGAACTTGGCGCCCGGCCTTCGGGCGGGTATTTTTGGCGCGGCTGTGCCTGCGGCCTATTTTTGGCACACGGAGGCGCCTCGCAGTCTGGCGCCATTCCGAGTCCGGCGGACGGTTGGCCAGCCCCACGCCCCAAGGCTATAGCCCACCCGCTTTTGTGGCCTCTTTCCGCTGGACGACCTTGGCGCCCGGCCTTCGGGCGGGTATTTTTGGCGCTGCTGTGCCCGCGTCCTATTTTTAGCACACGGAGGCGCCGCAAAGTCTGGCGCCATTCCGAGTCCGGCGGACGGTTGGCCAGCCCCACGCCCCAAGGCTATAGCCCACCCGCTTTTTGTGGCCTCTTTCCGCTGGACGAATCTTGGCGCCCGGCCTTGGGGGGGGTACTTTGGGCGCGGCTGTGCCCGCGGGGTATTTTTGGCACACGGAGGCGCCTCGCAAAGTCTGGCGCCATTCCGAGTCCGCGGACGGTTGGCCAGCCCCACGCCCCAAGGCTATAGCCCACCCGCTTTTGTGGCCTCTTTCCGCTGGACGAACTTGGCGCCCGGCCTTCGGGCGGGTATTTTTGGGCGCGGCTGTGCCCGCGGCCTATTTTTGGCACACGGAGGCGCCGCAAAGTCTGGCGCCATTCCGAGTCCGGCGGACGGTTGGCCAGCCCCACGCCCCAAGGCTATAGCCCACCCGCTTTTGTGGCCTCTTTCCGCTGGACGAACTTGGCGCCCGGCCTTCGGGCGGGTATTTTTGGGCGCGGCTGTGCCCAAGGCCTATTTTTGGCACACGGAGGCGCCGCAAAGTCTGGCGCCATTCCGAGTCCGGCGGACGAAGTTGGCCAGCCCCACGCCCCAAGGCTATAGCCCACCCGATATTCTGTACTCTTTACGCAGGACGTACTTGGCGCACCGGCCTTCTGGCGGATATTTTTGGGCGCGGCTGTGCCCGCGGCCTATTTGTGGCACACGGAGGCGCCTCGCAAAGTCTGGCGCCATTCCGAGTCCGGCGGACGGTTGGCCAGCCCCACGCCCCAAGGCTATAGCCCACCCGCTTTTGTGGCCTCTTTCCGCTGGACGAACTTGGCGCCCGGCCTTCGGGCGGGTATTTTTGGCGCGGCTGTGCCCAAGGCCTATTTTTGGCACACGGAGGCGCCTCGCAAAGTCTGGCGCCATTCCGAGTCCGCGGACGGTTGGCCAGCCCCACTCCCCAAGGCTATAGCCCACCCGCTTTTGGCCTCTTTCCGCTGGACGAACTTGGCGCCCGGCCTCGGGCGGGTATTTTTTGGCGCGGCTGTGCCCGCGGCCTATTTTTGGCACACGGAGGCGCCTCGCAGTCTGGCGCCATTCCGAGTCCGGCGGACGGTTGGCCAGCCCCACGCCCCAAGGCTATAGCCCACCTGCTTTTGTGGCCTCTTTCCGCTGGACGAACTTGGCGCCCGGCCTTCAAGCGGGTATTTTTGGGCGCGGCTGTGCCTGCAAGCTCTATTTTTGGCACACACCTCGCAAAGAGGCGCCGCAAAGTCTGGCGCCATTCCGAGTCCGGCGGATTTGCTGGCCAGCCCCACGCCCCCTTAAGGCTATAGCCCACCCTATTTTTGGGCACACGTGGCCTCTTTCCGCTGGACGATCTTGGCGCCCGGCCTTCGGGCGGGTATTTTTGGGCGCTGCCAAGGGCGGGTATTTGCCCGGCTGGCCTATTTTTGGCACACGGAGGCGCCTCGCAAAGTCTGGCGCCATTCCGAGTCCGGCGGACGGTTGGCCAGCCCCACGCCCCCAAGGCTATAGCCCACCCGCTTTTGTGGCCTCTTTCCGCTGGACGAACTTGGCGCCCGGCCTTCGGGCGGGGTATTTTGGGCGCGGCTGTGCCCGCGGCCTCATTTTTGGCACACGGAGGCGCCGCAAAGTCTGGCGCCATTCCGAGTCCGGCGGACGGCTGGCCAGCCCCACGCCCCAAGGCTATAGCCCACCCGCTTTTGTGGCCTCTTTCCGCTGGACGAACTTGGCGCCGGCCTTCGGGCGGTATTTTTTGGCGCGGCTGTGCCCGCGGTCTATTTTTGGCACACGGAGGCGCCGCAAAGTCTGGCGCCATTCCGAGTCCGCGGGACGGTTGGCCAGCCCCACGCCCCAAGGCTATAGCCCACCCGCTTTTGTGGCCTCTTTCCGCTGGACGACGCCCGAACTTGGCGGCCCCGCCTATTTTTACCACGCGCTCGCAAAGTCTCACGCCATTCCGAGTCCGCGGACGAGCATGGCCAGCGGGCTGTGGCCTTCTTTTCCGCTGGACGAACTTGGCGCCCGCCTTCGTATTTTTGGCACACGGAGGCGCACTCGAGGCGCCGCAAGTCTGGCGCCATTCCGAGTCCGGCGGACGGTTGGCCAGCCCCACGCCCCAAGGCTATAGCCCACCCGCTTTTTGTGGCCTCTTTCCGCTGGACGATCTTTGCGACCTGGCCTTCGGGCGGGTATTTTTGGCGCGGCTGTGCCCGCGGCCTATTTTTGGCATACGGAGGCGCCTCGCAAAGTCTGGCGCCATTCCGAGTCCGGGCGGACGGTTGGCCAGCCCCACGCCCCAAGGCTATAGCCCACCCGCTTTTGTGGCCTTTTTCCGCTGGACGACTTGGCGCCCGGCCTTCGGGCGGTATTTTTGGGCGCGGCTGTGCCCGGCCTATTTTTGGCACACGGAGGCGCCTCGCAAAGTCTCGCGCCATTCCGAGTCCGGCGGACGGCTGGCCAGCCCCACGCCCCAAGGCTATAGCCCACCCGCTTTTTGTGGCCTCTTTCCGCTGGATTTGTCTTGGCGCCTGGCCTTCGGGCGGGTATTTTGGGCGCGCTGTGCCCGCGCCTATTTTTGGCACACGGAGGCGCCTCGCAAAGTCTCGCGCCATTCCGAGTCCGGCGGACGAAGCTGGCCAGCCTCCACCCCCAGGCTATAGCCCACCCACAGGGCTTTTTCCGCTGGACGAACTTGGCGCCCGGCCTTCGGGCGGGAATTTTGGGCGCGCTGTGCCCGCGCTCCTATTTTTGCACACGGAGGCGCCTCGCAAAGTCTCGCGCCATTCCGAGTCCGCGGACGAAGTTGGCCAGCCCCACCCCCAAGGCTATAGCCCACCTGCTTTTTGTGGCCTTTTCCGCTGGACGAACTTGGCGCCCGGCCTTGGGCGGGTATTTTTGGCGCGGCTGTGCTCGCGGCCTATTTTTGGCACACGGAGGCGCCTCGCAAAGTCTCGCGCCATTCCGAGTCCAAAGGACGAGAGTTGGCCAGCCCCACTCCCCAAGGCTATAGCCCACCCGCTTTTGTGGCCTCTTTCCGCTGGACGAACTTGGCGCCCGGCCTTCGAGGCGGGTATTTTTGGGCGCGGCTGTGCCCGCGGCCATTTTTGGCACACGGAGGCACCTCGCAAAGTCTCGCGCCATTCCGAGTCCGCGGACGAAGTTGGCCAGCCCTACCCCTGCAAGGCTATAGCCCACCCGTTTTGTGGCCTTTTTCCGCTGGACGAACTTGGCGCCCGGCCTTCGGGCGGTTATTTTTAGGTGCGGCTGTGCCCGCGCGCCTATTTTTGGCACACGGAGGCCCTGCAAAGTCTCGCGCCATTCCGAGTCCGGCGGACGAAGTTGGCCAGCCCCACCCCCAAGGCTATAGCCCACCCGCTTTTGTGGCCTTTTTCCGCTGGACGAACTTGGCGCCCGGCCTTCGGGCGGGTATTTTGGGCGCGGCTGTGCCCGCGTCCTATTTTTGCACACGGAGGCGCCTCGCAAAGTCTCGCGCCATTCGAGTCCGGTGGACGAAGTTGGCCAGCCCCACCCCAAAGGCTATAGCCCACCCGCTTTTGTGGCCTTTTTCAGCTGGATTTGGTCTTGGCGCCCGGCCTTCGGGCGGGTATTTTGGGCGCGGCTGTGCCTCGCGTTATTTTTGGCACACGGAGGCGTCTCGCAAAGTCTCGCGCCATTCCGAGTCCGCGGACGAAGTTGGCCAGCCCCACTCCCCAAGGCTATAGCCCACCCGCTTTTGTGGCCTTTTTCCGCTGGACGAACTTGGCGCCCGGCCTTCGGACGGGGTACACATTTTTGGGCGCCAGTGCCCGCGGCCTATTTTTGTGTGCACACGGAGGCGCTTCTCGCAAAGTCTCGCGCCATTCCGAGTCCGGCGGACGAAGTTGGCCAGCCCCACCCCCAAGGCTATAGCCCACCCGTTTTGGGCCTTTTCCGCTGGACGATCTTGGCGCCCGGCCTTCGGGCGGGTATTTTTGGGCGCGGCTGTGCCCAGCGGCCTATTTTTGGCACACGGAGGTGCCTCGCAAAGTCTCGCGCTATTCCGAGTCCGGCGGGACGGTTGGCCAGCCCCACTCCCCAAGGCTATAGCCCACCCGCTTTTGGGCCTTTTTCCGCTGGACGAACTTGGCGCCCGGCCTTCGGGGGGTATTTTGGGGCGCTGGCTGTGCCCAGCGGCCTATTTTTGGCACACGGAGGCCTCGCAAAGTCTCGCGCCATTCCGAGTCCGGCGGACGAAGTTGGCCAGCCCCACTCCCCAAGGCTATAGCCCACCTGCTTTTGTGCCTTTTTCCGCTGGACGAATCCTGGCGCCCAGCCTTCGGGCAGTTATTTTTGGCGCGCTGTGCCCGCAAGCCTATTTTTGGCACACGGAGGCGCCTCAGCGCAAAGTCTCGCCCATTCCCGAGTCCGGCGGACGGTTGGCCAGCCCACCCCCTAAGGCTATAGCCACCCGCTTGCGTGGCCTTTTTCCGCTTGGACGAACTTGGCGCCCGGCCTTCGGGAGGGTATTTTTGGCGCGGCTGTGCCCGCGCCTATTTTTGCACACGGAGGCGCCCTCGCAAAGTCTCGCGCCATTCCAGTCCGGCGGACGAGTTGGCCAGCCCCACCCCCTCAAGGCTATAGCCCACCTGCTTTTATTGGCCTTTTCCCGCTGGACGAACTTGGCGCCCCGGCCTTCTGGCTGGTATTTTTGCGCGGCTGTGCCCGCGGGCCTATTTTTGGCACACGGAGGCGCCTTTGCAAAGTCTCGCGCCATTCCGAGTCCGGCGGACGGTTGGCCAGCCCCACCCCAAAGGCTATAGCCCACCCGCTTTTGTGGCCTTTTTCCGCTGGACGAACTCTGGCGCCCGGCCTTCGGGCGGGCTATTTTTGGGCGCGCTGTGCCCGCGGCCTATTTTTGGCACACGGAGGCGCCTCGCAAAGTCTCGCGCCATTCCGAGTCCGGGCGGACGGTTGGCCAGCCCCACTCCCCAAGGCTATAGCCCACCCGCTTTTGTGGCCTTTTTCCGCTGGACGACTTGGCGCCCGGCCTTCGGGGCGGGTATTTTGGGCGCGCTGTGCCCACGGCCTATTTTTGGCACACGGAGGCGCCTCTGCAAAGTCTCGCGCTATTCGAGTCCGGCGGACAGGGTTGGCCAGCCCCACCCCCAAGGCTATAGCCTTTTCACCCGACTTTTGTGGCCTTTTTCCGCTGGACGAACTTGGCGCCCGGCCTTCGGAGACTGCGGCTCTGTATTTTTGCTGGCCCGCCCCACCTGCTGTGCCCACGGCCTATTTTTGGCACACGGAGGTGCCTCGCAAAGGCTCGCGCTATTCCGAGTCCGGCGGACGAAGTTGGCCAGCCCCACCCCCCAAGGCTATAGCCCACCCGTTTTTGTGGCCTTTTTCCGCAAGACGAACTTGGCGCCCCGGCCTTCGGGCGAGTATTTTTGGGACACGGCTGTGCCCAAGGTCTATTTTTGGCACGCGGAGGCCGCCCTCGCTCTCACCATTCCGAGTCCGGCGGACGGTTGGCCAGCCCCACCCCCCAAGGCTATAGCCCACCGCTTTTTGTGGCCTTTTTTCCGCTGGACGAACTTGGCGCCCGGCCTTCGGGCGGGTATTTTTGGGCGCGTCTGTGCCTCGGCATTTTGAGACATCATTTTTGGCACACATGAGGCGGTGCCAGCGCAAAGGCTCGCGCCATTTCGAGTCCGCGGACGGTTGTCCAGCCCCACCCCCAAGGCTATATCCCACCCGTTTTGTGGCCTTTTTCCGCTTGGACGAACTTGGCGCCCGGCCTTCGGGCGGGTATTTTGGGTCACGGCTGTGCCCGCGGCTTATTTTTTGGCACACGGAGGCGCCTCGCAAAGTCTCGTGCCATTCCGAGTCCGCAGACGAAGTTGGCCAGCCCCACTTAAGGCTATAGCCTACCCTGCTTTTGTGGCCTTTTTTTTGCTGGACGAACTTGGCGCCCCGCCTTCAGCGGGTATTTTTGACGCGGCTGTGCCAAGGCCTATTTTTGGCACACGGAGGCGCCTCGCAAAGTCTCGTGCCATTCCGAGTCCGGCAGACGAAGTTGGCCAGCCCCACCCCCCAAGGCTATAGCCTACCCGTTTTTGTGGCCTTTTTTTGCTGGACGAACTTGGCGTCCCGGCCTTCGGGCGGGTATTTTTGGACGCGGCTGTGCCCGCGGCCTATTTTTGGCACACGGAGGTGACTCGCAAAGTCTCGCGCCATTCTGAGTCCGGCGGACGAAGTTGGCCAACCCCACCCCCCCAAGCTATAGCCCACCCGTTTTTGTGGCCTTTTTCTGCTGGACGAACTTGGCGTCCCGGCCTTCGGGCGGGTATTTTTGGACACGGCAGTGCCCGCGGCCTATTTTTGGCAAACGGAGGCACCTCGTAAAGTCTCGCGGCATTCCGAGTCCGGCGGACGAAGTTGGCCAGCCCCACCTCCCAAGGCCATAGCCCACCCGTTTTTGTGGCCTTTTTCCGCTGGACAAACTTGGCGCCCCGGCCTTCGAGCGGTTATTTTTGGGCCCGGCTGTGCCCGCGGACTATTTTTTTCACACGGAGGCCCTCATAAACTCTTGCGCCATTCCGAGTCAGGCGGACAAAGTTGGCCAGCCCCACCTCCGAAGGCCATAGCCCTCCCGTTTTTGTGGCCTTTTTCCGCTGGACGAACTTGGCGCCCCGCCTTTCGGGCGGTTACTTTTGGGCGCGGCTGTGCCCGCGGCCTATTTTTGGCACACGGAGGGCCCTCTTAAAGTCTCGCGCCATTCCGAGTCCGGCGGACGAAGTTGGCCAGCCCCACCCCCCAAGGCTATAGCCCACCCGTTTTTGTGGCCTCTTTCCGCTGGACCAAAGTGGCGCCCCGGCCTTCGGACTGTTATTTTTAGGTGTGGTTGTGCCCGCGGCCTATTTTTGGCACACGGACTGCCCTCGCAAAGTCTCGCACCATTCCGAGTCCGGCGGACGAAGTTGGCCAGCCCCACCCCCCAAGGCTATAGCCCACCCGTTTTTGTGTCCTTTTTCCGCTGGACGAACTTGGCGGCCCGGCCTTCGGGGGGTATTGTTGGATGCGGCTGTGCCTGCATCCTATTTTTGGCACACGGAGGTGCCTCGCAAAGTCTCGCGCCATTCCGAGTCCGGCGGACGAAGTTGGCCAGCCCCACCCCCCTAGGCTATAGCCCACCCGTTTTTGTTGCCTTTTTCCGCTGGACGAACTTGGCACCCCGGCCTTCGGGAGGGTAGTTTTGGGCGCGGCTGTGCCCCGCGGCCTATTTTTGGGACACGGAGGCGCCTCGTAAAGTCACGCGCCATTCCGAGTCCGGCGGATGAAGTTGGCCAGCCCTACCCCCCAAGGCTATAGCCGACCCGTTTTTGTGGCCTTTTTCCGCTGGACGAACTTGGCGGCCTGGCCTTCGGGGGGTATTGTTGGATGCGGCTGTGCCTGCATCCTATTTTTGGCACACGGAGGTGCCTCGCAAAGTCTCGCGCCATTCCGAGTCCGGCGGACGAAGTTGGCCAGCCCCACCCCCCTAGGCTATAGCCCACCCGTTTTTGTTGCCTTTTTCCGCTGGACGAACTTGGCACCCCGGCCTTCGGGAGGGTAGTTTTGGGCGCGGCTGTGCCCCGCGGCCTATTTTTGGGACACGGAGGCGCCTCGTAAAGTCACGCGCCATTCCGAGTCCGGCGGATGAAGTTGGCCAGCCCTACCCCCCAAGGCTATAGCCCGCCCATTTTTGTGGCCTTTTTCCGCTGGACGAACTTGCCGCCCCGGCCTTCGGGCGGGTATTTTTGGTCGCGGCTGTGCCCACAGCCTATTTTTGGCACAAGGAGACGCCTCGGAAAGTCTCGCGCCATTCCGAGGCCGGCAGACGAAGTTGGCCAGCCCCACCCCCCAAGGCTATAACCCACCCATTTTTGTGGCCTTTTTCCGCTGGACGAACTTGGCGCCCCGGCCTTCGGGCAGGTATTTTTGGGCGCGGCTGTGCTCACAGCCTATTTTTGGCACACGGAGACGCCTCGTAAAGTCTCCAACCATTCCGAGTCCGGCGGACGAAGTTGGCCAGCCCCACCCCCCAGGACTATAGCCCACCCGTTTTTGTGGCCTTTTTCCGCTGGACGAACTTGGCGCCCCGGCCTTTGGGCGGGTATTTTTGGGCGAGGATGCGCTGGTGGCCTATTTTTGGCACACGGAGGCGCCTCACAAAGTCTAGCACCATTCCGAGTCCGGTGGACGAAGTTGGCCAGCCCCACCCCCCAGGACTATAGCCCACCCGTTTTTGTGGCCTTTTTCCGCTGGACGAACTTGGTGCCTCGGCCTTCGGGCAGGTATTTTTAGGTGCGGCTGAGGCCGCGGCCCATTTTTCGGACACGGAGGCGCCTCGCAAAGTCTCGCCCCATTCCAAGTCCGGCGGACGAAGTTGGCCAGCCCCACCCCCCAAGGCTATTGCCCACCCGTTTTTGTGGCTTTTTTCCACTGGACGAACTTGGCGCCCCGGCCTTCGGAGGGTAATTTTGGGCGCGGCTGTGCCCGCGGCCTATTTTTGGGACACGGAGGTGCCTCGCAAAGTCTCGCGCCATTCCGAGTCCGGCGGACGAAGTTGGCCAGCCCCACCCCCCAAGGCTATAGCTCACCCGTTTTTGTGGCCTTTTTCCGCCGGACGAACTTGGCGACCCGGCCTTCGGGCGGGTAATTTTGGGCGCTGCTGTGCCCGCGGCCTATTTTTTGTACACGGAGGCGCCTCGCAAAGTCTCGCGCCATTCCGATTCCGCCGGACAAAGTTGGCCAGCCCCGGCCCCCAAGGCTATACCCCACCCGTTTTTGTGGCCTTTTTCCGCTGGACGAACTTGGCGCTCCGGACTTCGGGCAGTTATTTTTTGACGCGGCTGTGCCCACGGCCGATTTTTGGCACACAGAGGTGCCTCGCAAACTCTCGCGCCATTCCGAGTGCGGCGGACGAAGTCGGCCAGCCCCACCCCCCAAGGCTATAGCCCACCCGTTTTTTTGGCCTTTTTCCGCTGGACGAACTTTGCGTCCCGGCCTTCGGGCGGGTATTTTTGGGCGCGGCTGTGCCCGCGGCCTATTTTTGGGACACGGAGGTGCCTCGTAAAGTCTCGCGCCATTCCGAGTCCGGCCTTCGGGCGGACGCGGCAGTGCCAGCCAGCCCAAGTCCCCCAAGTCCGGCTCTTGCCAGCCCAACCCCTGTTTTTGTTTTGTGGCCTTTTTCCGCTGGACGAACTTGGTGCCCCGGCCTTCGGGCGGGTATTTTTGGGTGCGGCTGAGGCCGCGGCCCATTTTTCGGACACGGAGGTGCCTCGCAAAGTCTCACCCCATTCCAAGTCCGGCGGACGAAGTTGGCCAGCCCCACCCCCCAAGGCTATTGCCCACCCGTTTTTGTGGCTTTTTTCCACTGGACGAACTTGGCGCCCCGGCCTTCGGAGGGTAATTTTGGGCGCGGCTGTGCCCGCGGCCTATTTTTGGGACACGGAGGCGCCTCGCAAAGTCTCGCGCCATTCCGAGTCCGGCGGACGAAGTTGGCCAGCCCCACCCCCCAAGGCTATAGCTCACCCGTTTTTGTGGCCTTTTTCCGCCGGACGAACTTGGCGACCCGGCCTTCGGGCGGGTAATTTTGGGCGCGGCTGTGCCCGCGGCCTATTTTTGGTACACGGAGGCGCCTCGCAAAGTCTCACGCCATTCCGATTCCGCCGGACAAAGTTGGCCAGCCCCGGCCCCCAAGGCTATACCCCACCCGTTTTTGTGGCCTTTTTCCGCTGGACGAACTTGGCGCTCCGGACTTCGGGCAGTTATTTTTCGACGCGGCTGTGCCCACGGCCGATTTTTGGCACACAGAGGTGCCTCGCAAACTCTCGCGCCATTCCGAGTGCGGCGGACGAAGTGGGCCAGCCCCACCCCCCAAGGCTATAGCCCACCCGTTTTTTTGGCCTTTTTCCGCTGGACGAACTTGGCGCCCGGCCTTCGGGCGGGTATTTTTGGGCGCGGCTGTGCCCGCGGCCTATTTTTGGTACACGGAGGCGCCTCGCAATGTCTCGCGCCATTCCGAGTCCGTAGGACCAAGTTGGCCAGCCCCACCCCCCAAGGCTATAGCCCACCCGTTTTTGTGGCCTTTTTCCGCTGGACGAACTTTGCGTCCCGGCCTTCGGGCGGGTATTTTTGGGCGCGGCTGTGCCCGCGGCCTATTTTTGGGACACGGAGGTGCCTCGTAAAGTCTCGCGCCATTCCGAGTCCGGCGGACGAAGTGGGCCAGCCCAACCCCCCAAGGCTAATGCCCACCTGTTTTTGTGGCCTTTTTCCGCTGGACGAACTTGGTGCCCCGGCCTTCGGGCGGGTATTTTTGGGTGCGGCTGTGCCCGCGGCCTATTTTTGGCACACAGAGGCGCCTCTCAATGTCTCACGCCATTCCGAGTCCGGCGGACGAAGTGGACCAGCCCCACCCCCCAAGGCTATAGCCCACCCGTTTTTGTGGCCTTTTTCCGCGGGACGAATTGGCGCCCCGGCCTTCGGGCGGGTATTTTTGGGCGCGGCTGAACCCGCGGCCTATTTTTGGTACACGGAGGCGACTCGCAAAGTCTCGCGCCATTCCGAGTCCGGCGGACGAAGTGGGCCAGCCCAACCCCCCAAGGCTAATGCCCACCTGTTTTTGTGGCCTTTTTCCGCTGGACGAACTTGGTGCCCCGGCATTCGGGCGGGTATTTTTGGGTGCGGCTGTGCCCGCGGCCTATTTTTGGCACACAGAGGCGCCTCTCAATGTCTCACGCCATTCCGAGTCCGGCGGACGAAGTGGACCAGCCCCACCCCCCAAGGCTATAGCCCACCCGTTTTTGTGGCCTTTTTCCGCGGGACGAATTGGCGCCCCGGCCTTCGGGCGGGTATTTTTGGGCGCGGCTGAACCCGCGGCCTATTTTTGGCACACGGAGGCAACTCGCAAAGTCTCGCGCCATTCCGAGTCCGGCGGACGTAGTGGGCCAGCCCCACCCCACAAGGCTATAGCCCACCCGTTTTTGTGGCCTTTTTCCGCTGGACGAACTTGGCACACCGGCCTTCGGGCCGGTATTTTTGGGCGAGGCTGTGCCCACCGCCTATTTTTGGCAGACGGAGGCGCCTCGCAAACTCTCGCGCCATTCCGAGTGCGGCGGACGAAGTGGGCCAGCCCCACCCCCCAAGGCTATAGCCCACCCGTTTTTGTGGGCTTTTTCCGCAGGACGAACATTGCGCCCCGGCCTTCGGTCGGGTATTTTTGGTCGCGGCTGTGCCCACAGCCTATTTTTGGCACAAGGAGATGCCTCGCAAAGTCTCACGCCATTCCGAGGCCGGCAGACGAAGTTGGCCAGCCCCACCCCCCAAGGCTATAGCCCACCCGTTTTTGTGGCCTTTTTTCCGCTGGACGAACTTGGCACACCGGCCTTCGGGCCGGTATTTTTTGGCGAGGCTGTGCCCACCGCCTAGTTTTGGTACACGGAGGCGCCTCGCAAAGTCTCGCGCCATTCCGAGTCCGGCGGACGAAGTTGGCCAGCCCCACCCCCGAAGGCTATAGCCCACCCGTTTTTGTGGCCTTTTTCCGCTGGACGAATTTGGCGCCCCGGCCTTCGGGTGGGTATTTTTGGGCGCGGCTGTGGCCGCGGCCTATTTTTAGCACATGGAGGTGCCTCGCAAAGTCTCGCGCCATTCCGAGTCCGGCGGACGAAGTCGGCCAGCCCCACCCCCCAAGGCTATAGCCCACCCGTTTTTGTGGCCTTTTTCCGCTGGACGAACTTGGCGCCCCGGCCTTCGGGCGGGTATTTTTGGGCACGGCTGTGCCTGCGGCCTATTTTTGGCACACATAGGCGCCTCGCAAATTCTCGCACCATTCCGAGCCCGGCAGATGAAGTTGGCCAGCCCCACCCCCCGAGGCTATAGCCCACACGTTTTTGTGGGCTTTTTCCGCTGGACGAACATTGCGCCCCGGCCTTCGGTCGGTTATTTTTGGGCGCGGCTGTGCCCGCAGCCTATTTTTGGGACACGGAGGTGCCTCTCAAAGTCTCGCGCCATTCCGAGTCCGGCGGACGAAGTTGGCCAGCCCCACCCCCAAAGGCTATAGCCCACCCGTTTTTGTGGCCTTTTTCCGCTGGACGAACATGGCGCCCCGACCTTCGGGCGGGTATTTTTGGGCGCGGCTGTGCCCACGGCCTATTTATGGCACACGGAAGCACCTCGCAAAGTCTCACGCCATTCCGAGTCCGGCGGACGAAGTGGGCCAGCCCCACACCCCAAGGCTATAGCCGACCCGTTTTTGTGGCTTTTTACCGCTGGACGAATTTGGCGCCCCGGCCTTCGGGCGGGTATTTTTCGGCGCGGCTGTGCCCGCGGCCTGTGTTTGGGACACGGAGGCGCCTCGCAAAGTCTCGCGCCATTCCGGGTCCGGCGGACGAAGTTGGCCAGCCCCACCCCCCAAGGCTATAGCCCACCCGTTTTTGTGGCCTTTTTCCGCTGGACGAACTCGGCGCCCCGGCCAACGGGCGGGTATTTTTGGGCGCGGCTGTGCGCCCGGCCTGTTTTTGGGACACGGAGGCGCCTCGAAAGTCTCTCCCCATTCCGAGTCCGGCGGACGAAGTGGGCCAGCCCCACCCCCCAAGGCTATAGCCCACCCGTTTTTGTGGCCTTTTTCCGCTGGACGAATTTGGCGCTCCGGCCTTCGGGCGGGTATTTTTGGGCGCGGCTGTGCCCGCGGCCTATTTTTGGCACACGGAGGCGCCTCGCAAAGTCTCGTGCCATTCCGAGTCCGGCGGACGAAGTTGGCCAGCCCCACCCCCCAAGGCTATAGCCCACCCGTTTTTGTGGCCTTTTTCCGCTGGACGAACTTGGCGCCCCGGCCGTCGGGCGGGTATTTTTGGGCGCGGCTGTGCCCGCGGCCTATTTTTGGGACACGGAGGTGCCTCGCAAAGTCTCGCGCCCGTCCGAGTCCGGCGGACGAAGTGGGCCAGCCCAATCCCCCAAGGCTATAGCCCACCCGTTTTTGTGGCCTATTTCCACTGGGCGAACTTGGCGCCCCGGCCTTCGGGCGGGTATTTTTGGGTGCGGCTGTGCCCGCGGCCTATTTTTTGGACACGGAGGCACCTCGCAAAGTATCGCGCCATTCCGAGTCCGGCGGACGAAGTTGGCCAGCTCCAACCCCCAAGGCTATAGCCCACCCGTTTTTGTGGCCTTTTTCCGCTGGTCGAACTTGGCGCCCCGGCCTTCAGGCGGGTATTTTTGGGTACGGCTGTGTCCGCGGCCAAATTTTGGGACACGGAGGCGCCTTACAAAGTCTCACGCCATTCCGAGTCCGGCGGACGAAGTTGGCCAGCCCCACCCCCCAAGGCTATAGCCCACCCGTTTTTGTGGCCTTTTTCCGCTGGACGAACTTGGCGCCCTGGCCTTCGGGCGGGTATTTTTTGACGCGGCTGTGACCGCGGCCTATTTTTGGGACATGGAGGCACCTCACAAAGTCTCGTACCATTCCAAGTCCGGCGGACGAAATTGGCCAGCCCCACCCCCCAAGGCTATAGCCCACCCGTTTTTGTGGCCTTTTTCCGCTGGACGAACTTGGCGCCCCGGCCTTCGGGCGGGTATTTTTGGGCGCGGCTGTGCCCGCGGCCTATTTTTGGCACACGGAGGCACCTCGTAAAGTCTCGCGCCATTCCGAGTCCGGCGGACGAAGTTGGCCAGCCCCACCCCCCAAGGCTATAGCCCACCCATTTTTGTGGCCTTTTTCCGCTGGACGAACTTGGCGCCCCGGCCTTCGGGCGGGATTTTTTGGACGCGACTGTGCCCGCGGCCTATTTTTGGGACACGGAGGCGCCTCGCAAAGTCTGGCGCCATTCCGAGTCCGGCGGACGAAGTTGGCCAGCCCCACGCCCCAAGGCTATAGCCCACCCGTTTTTGTGGCCTCTTTCCGCTGGACGAACTTGGCGCCCCGGCCTTCGGGCGGGTATTTTTGGGCGCGGCTGTGCCCGCGGCCTATTTTTGGCACACGGAGGCGCCTCGCAAAGTCTGGCGCCATTCCGAGTCCGGCGGACGAAGTTGGCCAGCCCCACGCCCCAAGGCTATAGCCCACCCGTTTTTGTGGCCTCTTTCCGCTGGACGAACTTGGCGCCCCGGCCTTCGGGCGGGTATTTTTGGTCGTGGCTGCGCCCGCGGCCTATTTTGGCACACGGAGGTGCCTCGGAAAGTCTCGCGCCATTCCGAGTTCGGCGGACGAAGTTCGCCAGCCCCACCCCTCAGGGCTATAGCCCACCCGTTTTTGTAGCCTTTTTCCGCTGGACGAAGTTGGCGCCCCGGCCTTCGGGCGGGTATTTTTGGGCGCGGCTGTGCCCGCGGCCTATTTTTGGCACACGGAGGCGCCTCGCAAAGTCTGGCGCCATTCCGAGTCCGGCGGACGAAGTTGGCCAGCCCCACGCCCCAAGGCTATAGCCCACCCGTTTTTGTGGCCTCTTTCCGCTGGACGAACTTGGCGCCCCGGCCTTCGGGCGGGTATTTTTGGGCGCGGCTGTGCCCCCGGCCTATTTTTTGGGACATGGAGGTGCCTCGCAAAGTCTCGCGCCATTCCGAGTCCGGCGGACGAAGTGGGCCAGCCCCACACCCCAAGGCTATAGCCGACCCGTTTTTGTGGCTTTTTACCGCTGGACGAATTTGGCGCCCCGGCCTTCGGGCGGGTATTTTTGGGCGCGGCTGTGCCCGCGGCCTGTGTTTGGGACACGGAGGCGCCTCGCAAAGTCTCGCGCCATTCCGGGTCCGGCGGACGAAGTTGGCCAGCCCCACCCCCCAAGGCTATAGCCCACCCGTTTTTGTGGCCTTTTTCCGCTGGACGAACTCGGCGCCCCGGCCAACGGGCGGGTATTTTTGGGCGCGGCTGTGTGCGCGGCCTGTTTTTGGGACACGGAGGCGCCTCGAAAGTCTCTCCCCATTCCGAGTCCGGCGGACGAAGTGGGCCAGCCCCACCCCCCAAGGCTATAGCCCACCCGTTTTTGTGGCCTTTTTCCGCTGGACGAATTTGGCGCCCCGGCCTTCGGGCGGGTATTTTTGGGCGCGGCTGTGCCCGCGGCCTATTTTTGGCACACGGAGGCGCCTCGCAAAGTCTCGTGCCATTCCGAGTCCGGCGGACGAAGTTGGCCAGCCCCACCCCCCAAGGCTATAGCCCACCCGTTTTTGTGGCCTTTTTCCGCTGGACGAACTTGGCGCCCCGGCCTTCGGGCGGGTATTTTTGGGCGCGGCTGTACCCGCGGCCTATTTTTGGGACACGGAGGTGCCTCGCAAAGTCTCGCGCCCGTCCGAGTCCGGCGGACGAAGTGGGCCAGCCCAATCCCCCAAGGCTATAGCCCACCCGTTTTTGTGGCCTATTTCCACTGGGCGAACTTGGCGCCCCGGCCTTCGGGCGGGTATTTTTGGGTGCGGCTGTGCCCGCGGCCTATTTTTTGGACACGGAGGCACCTCGCAAAGTATCGCGCCATTCCGAGTCCGGCGGATGAAGTTGGCCAGCCCCACCCCCCAAGGCTATAGCCCACCCGTTTTTGTGGCCTTTTTCCGCTGGACGAACTTGGCGCCCCGGCCTTCGGGCGGGATTTTTTGGACGCGACTGTGCCCGCGGCCTATTTTTGGGACACGGAGGCGCCTCGTAAAGTCTGGCGCCATTCCGAGTCCGGCGGACGAAGTTGGCCAGCCCCACCCCCCAAGGCTATAGCCCACCCGTTTTTGTGGCCTTTTACCGCTGGACGAACTTGGCGCCCCGGCCTTCGGGCGGGTATTTTTGGGCAGGCCTGCTGCCGCGGCCTAGTTTTGGCACACGGAGGTGCCTCGCAAAGTCTCGCGCCATTCCGAGTCCGGCGGACGAAGTTGGCCAGCCCCACCCCCCAAGGCTATAGCCCACCCGTTTTTGTGGCCTTTTTCCGCTGGACGAACTTGGCACCCCGACCTTCGGGCCGGTATTTTTGGGCGCGGCTGTGCCCACCGGCTTGTTTTGGCACACGGAGGTGCCTCGCAAAGTCTGGCGCCATTCCGAGTCCGGCGGACGAAGTTGGCCAGCCCCACGCCCCAAGGCTATAGCCCACCCGTTTTTGTGGCCTCTTTCCGCTGGACGAACTTGGCGCCCCGGCCTTCGGGCGGGTATTTTTGGGCGCGGCTGTGCCCGCGGCCTATTTTTTGGCACACGGAGGCGCC
Organism: Citrus sp. QX-2021; assembly: GCA_030444885.1. Classification (NCBI taxonomy): domain Eukaryota; kingdom Viridiplantae; phylum Streptophyta; class Magnoliopsida; order Sapindales; family Rutaceae; genus Citrus; species Citrus sp. QX-2021. The sequence continues at coordinate 15,653 of JAUJEF010000402.1, read as the reverse complement.
TCGCAAAGTCTGGCGCCATTCCGAGTCCGGCGGACGAAGTTGGCCAGCCCCACCCCCCAAGGCTATAGCCCACCCGTTTTTGTGGCCTCTTTCCGCTGGACGAACTTGGCGCCCCGGCCTTCGGGCGGGTATTTTTGGGCGCGGCTGTGCCCGCGGCCTATTTTTGGCACACGGAGGCGCCTCGCAAAGTCTGGCGCCATTCCGAGTCCGGCGGACGAAGTTGGCCAGCCCCACGCCCCAAGGCTATAGCCCACCCGTTTTTGTGGCCTCTTTCCGCTGGACGAACTTGGCGCCCCGGCCTTCGGGCGGGTATTTTTGGTCGTGGCTGCGCCCGCGGCCTATTTTGGCACACGGAGGTGCCTCGGAAAGTCTCGCGCCATTCCGAGTTCGGCGGACGAAGTTCGCCAGCCCCACCCCTCAGGGCTATAGCCCACCCGTTTTTGTAGCCTTTTTCCGCTGGACGAACTTGGCGCCCCGGCCTTCGGGCGGGTATTTTTGGGCGCGGCTGTTCCCACGGCCTATTTTTGGGACACGGAGGTGCCTCGCAAAGTCTCGCGCCATTCCGAGTCCGGCGGACGAAGTTGGGCAGCCCCACGCCCCAAGGCTATAGCCCACCCGTTTTTTTGGCCTCTTTCCGCTGGACGAACTTGGCGGCCCGGCCTTCGGGCGGGTATTTTTGGGCGCGGCTGTGTCCGCGGCCTATTTTTGGCACACGGAGGTGCCTCGCAAAGTCTGGCGCCATTCCGAGTCCGGCGGACGAAGTTGGCCAGCCCCACGCCCCAAGGCTATAGCCCACCCGTTTTTGTGGCCTCTTTCCGCTGGACGAACTTGGCGGCCCGGCCTTCGGGCGGGTATTTTTGGGCGCGGCTGTGCCCGCGGCCTATTTTTGGCACACGGAGGCACCTCGCAAAGTCTGGCGCCATTCCGAGTCCGGCGGACGAAGTTGGCCAGCCCCACGCCCCAAGGCTATAGCCCACCCGTTTTTGTGGCCTCTTTCCGCTGGACGAACTTGGCGCCCCGGCCTTCGGGCGGGTATTTTGGGCGCGGCTGTGCCCGCGGCCTATTTTTGGCACACGGAGGTGCCTCGCAAAGTCTGGCGCCATTCCGAGTCCGGCGGACGAAGTTTGCCAGCCCCACGCCCCAAGGCTATAGCCCACCCGTTTTTGTGGCCTCTTTCCGGTGGACGAACTTGGCGCCCCGGCCTTCGGGCGGGTATTTTTGGGCGCGGCTGTGCCCGCGGCCTATTTTTGGCACACGGAGGCGCCTCGCAAAGTCTGGCGCCATTCCGAGTCCGGCGGACGAAGTTGGCCAGCCCCACGCCCCAAGGCTATAGCCCACCCGTTTTTGTGGCCTCTTTCCGCTGGACGAACTTGGCGCCCCGGCCTTGGGGCGGGTATTTTTGGGCGCGGCTGTGCCCGCGGGGTATTTTTGGCACACGGAGGCGCCTCGCAAAGTCTGGCGCCATTCCGAGTCCGGCGGACGAAGTTGGCCAGCCCCACGCCCCAAGGCTATAGCCCACCCGTTTTTGTGGCCTCTTTCCGCTGGACGAACTTGGCGCCCCGGCCTTCGGGCGGGTATTTATGGGCGCGGCTGTGCCTGCGGCCTATTTTTGGCACACGGAGGCGCCTCGCAAAGTCTGGCGCCATTCCGAGTCCGGCGGACGAAGTTGGCCAGCCCCACGCCCCAAGGCTATAGCCCACCCGTTTTTGTGGCCTCTTTCCGCTGGACGAACTTGGCGCCCCGGCCTTGGGGCGGGTATTTTTGGGCGTGGCTGTACCCGCGGGGTATTTTTGGCACACGGAGGCGCCTCGCAAAGTCTGGCGCCATTCCGAGTCCGGCGGACGAAGTTGGCCAGCCCCACGCCCCAAGGCTATAGCCCACCCGTTTTTGTGGCCTCTTTCCGCTGGACGAACTTGGCGCCCCGGCCTTCGGGCGGGTATTTTTGGGAGCGGCTGTGCCCGTGGCCTATTTTTGGCGCACGGAGGCGCCTCGCAAAGTCTGGCGCCATTCCGAGTCCGGCGGACGAAGTTGGCCAGCCCCACGCCCCAAGGCTATAGCCCACCCGTTTTTGTGGCCTCTTTCCGCTGGACGAACTTGGCGCCCCGGCCTTGGGTCGGGTATTTTTGCGCGCGGCTGTGCCCGCGGCCTATTTTTGGCACACGGAGGCGCCTCGCAAAGTCTGGCGCCATTCCGAGTCCGGCGGACGAAGTTGGCCAGCCCCACGCCCCAAGGCTATAGCCCACCCGTTTTTGTGGCCTCTTTCCGCTGGACGAACTTGGCGCCCCGGCCTTGGGGCGGGTATTTTTGGGCGCGGCTGTGCCCGCGGGGTATTTTTGGCACACGGAGGCGCCTCGCAAAGTCTGGCGCCATTCCGAGTCCGGCGGACGAAGTTGGCCAGTCCCACGCCCCAAGGCTATAGCCCACCCGTTTTTGTGGCCTCTTTCCGGTGGACGAACTTGGCGCCCCGGCCTTCGGGCGGGTATTTTTGGGTGCGGCTGTGCCCGCGGGGTATTTTTGGCACACGGAGGCGCCTCGCAAAGTCTGGCGCCATTCCGAGTCCGGCGGACGAAGTTGGCCAGCCCCACGCCCCAAGGCTATAGCCCACCCGTTTTTGTGGCCTCTTTCCGCTGGACGAACTTGGCGCCCCGGCCTTGGGGCGGGTATTTTTGGGCGCGGCTGTGCCCGCGGGGTATTTTTGGCACACGGAGGTGCCTCGCAAAGTCTGGCGCCATTCCGAGTCCGGCGGACGAAGTTGGCCAGCCCCACGCCCCAAGGCTATAGCCCACCCGTTTTTGTGGCCTCTTTCCGCTGGACGAACTTGGCGCCCCGGCCTTGGGGCGGGTATTTTTGGGCGCGGCTGTGCCCGCGGCCTATTTTTGGCACACGGAGGCGCCTCGCAAAGTCTGGCGCCATTCCGAGTCCGGCGGACGAAGTTGGCCAGCCCCACGCCCCAAGGCTATAGCCCACCCGTTTTTGTGGCCTATTTCCGCTGGACGAACTTGGCGCCCCGGCCTTCGGGCGGGTATTTTTGAGCGCGGCTGTGCCCGCGGCCTATTTTTCGGACACGGAGGCACCTCGCAAAATCTCTCGCGCCATTCCGAGTCCGGCGGACGAAGTTTGCCAGCCCCACCCCCCAAGGCTATAGCCCACCCGATTTTGTGGCCTTTTTCCACTGGACGAACTTGGCGCCCCGGCCTTCGGGCGGGTATTTTTGGACGCGGCTGTGCCTGCGGCCTATTTTTGGCACGCGGAGGTGCCTCGCAAAGTCTCGTGCCATTCCGAGTCCGGCGGACGAACTAGGCCAGCCCCACCCCCCAAGGCTATAGCCCACCCGTTTTTGTGGCCTTTTTCCGCTGGACGAACTTGGTGCCCCGGCCTTCGGGAGGGTATTTTTGGGCGCGGCTGGGCCCGCGGCCTATTTTTCGGACACGGAGGCACCTCGCAAAATCTCTCGCGCCATTCCGAGTCCGGCGGACGAAGTTTGCCAGCCCCACCCCCCAAGGCTATAGCCCACCCGATTTTGTGGCCTTTTTCCGCTGGACGAACTTGGCGCCCCGGCCTTCGCGCGGGTATTTTTGGACGCGGCTGTGCCCGCGGCCTATTTTTGGCACGCGGAGGTGCCTCGCAAAGTCTCGTGCCATTCCGAGTCCGGCGGACGAACTAGGCCAGCCCCACCCCCCAAGGCTATAGCCCACCCGTTTTTGTGGCCTATTTCCGCTGGACGAACTTGGCGCCCCGGCCTTCCGGCGGGTATTTTTGGGCGCGGCTGTGTCCGCGGCCTATTTTCCGCACCCGGAGGTGCCTCGCAAAGTCTCGCGCCATTCCGAGTCCGGCGGACGAAGTTGGCATGCCCCACCCCCCAAGGCTATAGCTCACCCGTTTTTGTGGCCTTTTTCCGCTGGACGAACTTGGCGCCCCGGCCTTCGGGTGGGTATTTTTGGGCGCGGCTGTGCCCGCGGCCTATTTTTGGCACACGGAGGCGCCTCGCAAAGTCTCGCGCCATTCCGACTCCGGCGGACGAAGTTGGCCAGCCCCACCCCCCAAGGCTATAGCCCACCCGTTTTTGTGGCCTTTTTCCGCTGAACGAACTTGGCGCCCCGGCCTTCGGGCGGGTATTTTTGGGAGCGGCTGTGCCCGCGGCCTATTTTTGGTACACGGAGGCGCCTCGCAAAGTCTCGCGCCATTCCCAGTCCGGCGAATGAAGTGGGCCAGCCCCGCCCCGCAAGGCTATAGCCCACCCATTTTTGTGGCCTTTTTCCGCTGGACGAACATGGCGCCCCGGCCTTCGGGCGGGTATTTTTGGGAGCGGCTGTGCCCGCGGCCTATTTTTGGGACATGGAGACGCCTCGCAAAGTCTCGCGCCATTCCGAGTCCGGCGGACGAAGTTGGCCAGCCCCACCCCCCAAGGCTATAGCCCACCCGTTTTTGTGGCCTTTTTCCGCTGGACGAACTTGGCGCCCCGGCCTTCGGGCGGGTATTTTTGGGCACGGCTGTGCCCGCGGCCTATTTTTGGGACACGGAGGTGCCTCGCAAAGTCTCGCGCCATTCCGAGTCCGGCGGACGAAGTCGGCCAGCCCCACCCCCCAAGGCTATAGCCCACCCGTTTTTGTGGCCTTTTTCCGCTGGACGAACTTGGCGCCCCGGCCTTCGGGCGGGTATTTTTGGAGACGGCTGTGCCCGCAGCCTATTTTTGGCATACAGAGGCTCCTCGCAAAGTCTCGCGCCATTCCGAGTCCGGCGGACGAAGTTGGCCAACCCACCCCCCAAGGCCATAGCCCACCCGTTTTTGTGGCCTTTTTCCCGCTGGACGAACTTGGCGCCCCGGCCTTCGGGGGGTTATTTTTGGGCGCGGCTGTGCCCGCGGCCTATTTTTGGGACATGGAGGTGCCTTATAAAGTCTCGCGCCATTCCGAGTCCGGCGGACGAAGTTGGCCAGCCCAACCCCCAAAAGCTATAGCCCACCCGTTTTTGTGGCCTTTTTCCGCTGGACCAAACTTGGCGCCCCGGCCTTCGGGCGGGTATTTTTTGTCGCGGCTGTGCCCGCGGCCTATTTTTGGGACACGGAGGTGCCTCGCAAAGTCTCGCGCCATTCCGAATCCGGCGGACGAAGTTGGCCAGCCCCACCCCCCAAGGCTATAGCCCACCCGTTTTTGTGGCCTTTTTCCGCTGGACGAACTTGGCGGCCCGGCCATCGGGCGGGTATTTTTGGGCGCGGCTGTGCCCGCGCCCTATTTTTGGGACACGGAGGTGCCTCGCAAAGTCTCGCGCCATTCCGAGTCCGGCGGACGAAGTTGGCCAGCCCCACGCCCCAAGGCTATAGCCCACCCGTTTTTGTGGCCTTTTTCCGCTGGACGAACCCGGCCTTCGGGCGGGTATTTTTGGGCGCGGCATTGCCCGCGGCCTATTTTTGACGCACGGAGGCGCCTCGCAAAGTCTCGCGCCATTCCGAGCCCGGCGGACGAAGTCGGCCAGGCCCACCCCCCAAGGCTATAGCCCACCCGTTTTTGTGGCCTTTTTCCGCTGGACGAACTTGGAGCCCCGGCCTTCGGGCGGGTATTTTTGGGCGCGGCAGTGCCCACGGCCTATTTTGGGCACCCGGAGGCGCCTCGCAAAGTCTCGCGCCATTCCGAGTCCGGCGGACGAAGTTGGCCAGCCCCACCCCCCAAGGCTATAGCCCACCCGTTTTTGTGGCATTTTTCCGCTGGACTAACTTGGCGCCGCAGCCTTCGGGCGGGTATTTTTGGCCGCGGCTGTGCCCGCGGCATATTTTTGGCCCACGGTGGCGCCTCGCAAAGTCTCGCGCCATTCCGAGTCCGGCGGACGAAGTTGGCCAGCCCCATCCCCCAAGGCTATAGCCCACCCGTTTTTGTGGCCTTTTTCCGCTGGACGAACTTGGCGCCCCGGCCTTCGGGCGGTTATTTTTGGGCGCGGCTGTGCCCGCGGCCTATTTTTGTGACACGGAGGTGCCTCGCAAAGTCTCGCACCATTCCGAGTCCGGCGGACGAAGTTGGCCAGCCCCACCCCCCAAGGCTATAGCCCAACCGTTTTTGTGGACTTTTTCCGCTGGACGAACTTGGCGCCCCGGCCTTCGGGCGGGTATTTTTGGAGACGGCTGTGCCCGCAGCCTATTTTTAGCATACGGAGGCACCTCGCAAAGTCTCGCGCCATTCCGAGTCCGGCGGACGAAGTTGGCCAACCCAACCCCCAAGGCCATAGCCCACCCGTTTTTGTGGCCTTTTTCCGCTGGACGAACTTGGCGCCCCGGCCTTCGGGGGGTTATTTTTGGGCGCGGCTGTGCCCGCGGCCTATTTTTGGGACACGGAGGTGCCTTATAAAGTCTCGCGCCATTCCGAGTCCGGTGGACGAAGTTGGCCAGCCCCACCCACCAAGGCTATAGCCCACCCGTTTTTGTGGCATTTTTCCGCTGGACGAACTTGGCGCCGCAGCCTTTGGGCGGGTATTTTTGGGTGCGCCTGTGCCCGCGGTCTATTTTTGGCACAAGGAGGCGTCTCGCAAAGTCTCACGCCATTCCGAGTCCGGCGGACGAAGTTGGCCAGCCCCACCCCCCAAGGCTATAGCCCACCCGTTTTTGTGGCCTTTTTCCGCTGGACGAACTTGGCGCCCCGGCCTTCAGGCGGTTATTTTTGGGCGCGGCTGTGCCCGCAGCCTATTTTTGGCACACGGAGGTGCCTCACAAAGTCTCGCGCCATTCCGAGTCCGGCGGACGAAGTTGGCCAGCCCCACCCCCCAAGGCTATATCCCACCCGTTTTTGTGGCCTTTTTCCGCTGGACGAACTTGGCGCCCCGGCCTTCGGGCAGGTATTTTTGGGCGCGGCTGTGTCCAGGACCTATTTTTGGAACACGGAGGCACCTCGCAAAGTCTCTCGCCATTCCGAGTCCGGCGGACGAAGTTGGCCAGCCCCACCCCCCAAGGCTATAGCCCACCCGTTTTTGTGGAATTTTTCCGCTGGTCGAACTTGGCGCCCCGGCCTTTGGGCGGGTATTTTTGGGCGCGGCTGTGCCCGTGGCCTATTTCTGGCACACGGAGGCGTCTCGCAAAGTCTCACGCCATTCCGAGTCCGGCGGACGAAATGGGCCAGCCCCACCCCCCAAGGCTATAGCCCACCCGTTTTTGTGGCCTTTTTCCGCTGGACGAACTTGGCGCCCCGGCCTTCGGGCGGGTATTTTTGGGCGCGGCTGTGCCCGCGACCTATTTTTGGCACACGGACAGGCCTCGCAAAGTCTCGCGCCATTCCGAGTCCGGCGGACGAAGTGGGCCAGCCCCACCCCCCAAGGCTATAGCCCACCCGTTTTTGTGGCCTTTTTCCGCTGGACGAACTTGGCGCCCCGGCCTTCGGGCGGTATTTTTGGGCGCGGCCGTGCCGCGACCTATTTTTGGAACACGGAGGCACCTCGCAAAGTCTCTCGCCATTCCGAGTCCGGCGGACGAAGTTGGCCAGCCCCACCCCCCAAGGCTATAGCCCACCCGTTTTTGTGGCCTTTTTCCGCTGGACGAACTTGGCGCCCCGGCCTTTGGGCGGGTATTTTTGGGCGCGGCTGTGCCCGCGGCCTATTTTTGGTTCACGGAGGCGTCTCGCAAAGTCTCTCGCCATTCCGAGTCCGGCGGACGAAGTTGGCCAGCCCCACCCCCCAAGGCTATAGCCCACCCGTTTTTGTGGCCTTTTTCCGCTGGACGAACTTGGCGCCCCGGCCTTCGGGCGGGTATTTTTGGAGGCGGCTGTGCCCACGGCCTAGTTTTGGCACACGGAGGCGCCTCGCAAAGTCTCGCCCATTCCGTGTCCGGCGGACGAAGTGGGCCAGCCCCACCCCCCAAAGCTATAGCCCACACGTTTTTGTGGCCTTTTTCCACTGGACGAACTTGGCGCCCCGGCCTTCGGGCGGTATTTTTGGGCACGGCTGTGCCACGGCCTATTTTTGGCACACGGAGGTGCCTCGCAAAGTCTCGCGCCATTCCGAGTCCAGCGGACGAAGTTTGCCAGCCCCACCCCCCAAGGCTATAGCCCACCCGTTTTTTTGGCCTTTTTCCGCTGGACGAACTTGGCGCCCCGCCCTTCGAGCGGGTATTTTTGGATGCGGCTGTGCCCGCGGCCTATTTTTGGGACACAGAGGTGCCTCATAAAGTCTCGCGCCATTCCGAGTCCGGCGGACGAAGTTGGCCAGCCCCACCCCCCAAGGCTATAGCCCACCCGTTTTTGTGGCATTTTTCCGCTGGACGAACTTGGCGCCGCAGCCTTTGGGCGGGTATTTTTGGTGCGGCTGTGCCCGCGGCCTATTTTTGGCACACGGAGGCGCCTCGCAAATTCTCGCGCCATTCCGAGTCCGGCGGACGAAGTTGGCCAGCCCCACCCCCCAAAGCTATAGCCCACCCGTTTTTGTGGCCTTTTTACGCTGGACGAACTTGGCGGCCCGGCCTTCGGGCGGGTATTTTTGGGCACGGCTGTGCCCGCGGCCTATGTTTGGCACACGGAGGCGCCTCGCAAAGTCTCTCGCAATTCCGAGTCCGGCGGACGAAGTTGGCCAGCCCCACCCCCCAAGGCTATAGCCCACCCTTTTTTGTGGCCTTTTTCCGCTGGACGAACATGTCGCCCTGGCCTTCGGGCGGGTATTTTTAGGCGCGGCTGTGCCCGCTGCCTATTTTGGGACACGGAGACGTCTCGCAAAGTCTCGCGCCATTCCGAGTCCGGCGGACGAAGTTGGCCAGCCCCACCCCGCAAGACTATAGCCCACCCGTTTCTGTGGCCTTTTTCCGCTGGGCGAACTTGGCGCCGCGGCCTTCGGGCGGGTATTTTTGGGCGCGGCTGTGTCCGCGGCCTATTTTTGGCACACGGAGGTGCCTCGCAAAGTCTCGTGCCATTCCGAGTCCGGCGGACGAAGTTGGCCAGCCCCACCCCGCAAGACTATAGCCCACCCGTTTTTGTGGCCTTTTTCCGCTGGGCGAACTTGGCGCCCCGGTCTTCGGGATGGTATTTATGGATGCGGCTGTGTCCGCGGCCTATTTTTGGCACAAGGAGACGCCTCGCAAAGTCTCGCGCCATTCCGAGTCCGGCTGACGAAGTTGGCCAGCCCCACCCCCCAAGGCTATAGCCCACCCGTTTTTCTGGCCTTTTTCCGCTGGACGAACATGGCGCCCCGGCCTTCGGTCGGGTATTTTTGGGCTTGGCTATGCCCGATGCCTATTTTTGGGACACGGAGACGTCTCGCAAAGTCTCGCGCCATTCCGAGTCCGGCGGACGAAGTTGGCCAGCCCCACCCCACAAGGCTATAGCCCACCCGTTTTTGTGGCCTTTTTCCGCTGGACGACTTTGGCGCCCCGGCCTTCGGGCGGTTATTTTTGGGCGCGGCTGTGTCCGCGGCCTATTTTTGGCACACGGACGCGCCTCGCAAAGTCTCGCGCCATTCCGAGTCCGGCGGACGAAGTGGGCCAGCCCCACCCCCCAAGGCTATAGCCCACCCGTTTTTGTGGCCTTTTTCCGCTGGACGACTTTGGCGCCCCGGCCTTCGGGCGGTTATTTTTGGGCGCGGCTGTGTCCGCGGCCTATTTTTGGCACACGGACGCGCCTCGCAAAGTCTCGCGCCATTCCGAGTCCGGCGGACGAAGTGGGCCAGCCCCACCCCCCAAGGCTATAGCCCACCCGTTTTTGTGGCCTTTTTCCGCTGGACGAACTTGGCACCCCGGCCTTCGGGCGGGTATTTTTGGGTGCGGCTGTGCCCGCTGCCTATTTTTGGGACATGGAGGTGTCTCGCAAAGTCTCGCGCCATACCGAGTCCGGCGGACGAAGTCGGCCAGCCCCACCCCGCAAGACTATAGCCCACCCGTTTTTGTGGCCTTTTTCCGCTGGACGAACTTGGCGCCCCGGTCTTTGGGATGGTATTTTTGGAAGTGGCTGTGCCCGCGGCCTATTTTTGGCACACGGACGCGCCTCGCAAAGTCTTGCGCTATTCCGAGTCCGGCGGACGAAGTTGGCCAGCCCCACCCCCCAAGGCTATAGCCTACCCGTTTTTGTGGCCTTTTTCCGCAGGACGAACTTGGCGCCCCGGCCTTCGGGCTGTATTTTTGGGCGCGGCCATGCCGCGCCCTATTTTTGGCACACGGAGGCGTCTCGCAAAGTCTCACGCCATTCCGAGTCCGGCGGACGAAGTGGGCCAGCCCCACCCCCCAAGACTATAGCCCACCCGTTTTTGTGGCCTTTTTACGCTGGACGAACTTGGCGCCGCGGCCTTCGGGCGGGTATTTTTGGGCGCGGCTGTGCCCGCGGCCTATGTTTGGCACACGGAGGCGCCTAGCAAAGTCTCTCGCAATTCCGAGTCCGGCGGACGAAGTTGGCCAGCCCCACCCCCCAAGGCTATAGCCCACCCTTTTTTGTGGCCTTTTTCCGCTGGACGAATATGGCGCCCCGGCCTTCGGGCGGGTATTTTTGGGCGCGGCTGTGCCTGCTGCCTATTTTTGGGACACGGAGGCGTCTCGCAATGTCTCGCACCATACCGAGTCCGGCGGACGAAGTTGGCCAGCCCCAGCCCCCAAGGCTATAACCCACCCGTTTTTATGGCCTTTTTCCGCTGGACGAACTTGGCGCCCCGGCCTTCGTGCGGTTATTTTTGGGCGCGGCTGTGCCCACAGCCTATTTTTGGCACACGGAGGCGCCTCGCAAAGTCTCGCGCCATTCCGAGTCCGGCGGACGAAGTCGGCCAGGCCCACCCCGCAAGGCTATATCCCACCCGTTTTTGTGGCCTTTTTCTGCTGGACGAACGTGGCGCCCAGGCCTTCGGGCGGGTATTTTTGGGCGTGGCTGTGTCCGCGGCCTATTTTTTGCACACGGAGGCGCCTCGCAAAGTCTCGCGCCATTCCGAGTCCGGCGGACGAAGTTGGCCAGCCCCACCCCCCAAGGCTATAGCCCACCCGTTTTTGTGGCCATTTTCCGCTGCACGAACTTGGCACCCCGGCTTTCGGGCGGGTATTTTTGGGCGCGGATGTGCCCGCGGCCTATTTTTTGCACACGGAGGCGCCTCGCAAAGTCTAGCGCCATTCCGAGTCCGGCCGACGAAGTTTGCCAGCCCTACCCCCCAAGGGTATAGCCCACCCGTTTTTGTGGCCTTTTTCCGCTGGACGAACTTGGCGCCCCGGCCTTCGGGCGGGTATTTTTGAGCGCGGCTGTGCCCGCGGCCTATTTTTGGCACTCGGAGGCACCTCGCAAAGTCTCGCGCCATTCCGAGTCCGGCGGACGAAGTTGGCCAGCCCCAGCCCCCAAGGCTATAACCCACCCGTTTTTATGGCCTTTTTCCGCTGGACGAACTTGGCGCCCCGGCCTTCGGGCGGGTATTTTTGAGCGTAGCTATGCCCGCGGCCTATTTTTGGCACACGGAGGTGCCTCGCAAAGTCTCGCGCCATTCCGAGTCCGGCGGACGAAGTTGGCCAACCCCACCCCCCAAGGCTATAACCCACCCGTTTTTGTGGCCTTTTTCCTCTGGACGAACTTAGCGCCCCGGCCTTCGGGCTGGTATTTTTGGACGCGGCTGTGCCTGAGGCCTATTTTTGGCACACGGAGGTGCCTCGCAAGGTCTCGCGCCATTCCGAGTCCGGCGGACGAAGTTGGCCAGCCCCACCCCCCAAGGCTATAGCCCACCCGTTTTTGTGGCCTTTTTCCGCTGGACGAACTTGGCGCCCCGGCCTTCGGGCGGGTATTTTTGGGTGCGGCTGTGCCCACGGCCTATTTTTGGCACACGGAGGCGCCTCGCAAAGTCTCGCGCCATTCCGAGTCCGGCGGACGAAGTGGGCCCGCCCCACCCCCCAAGGCTATAGCCCACCCGTTTTTGTGGCCTTTTTCCGCTCGACGAACTTGGCGTCCCGGCCTTCGGGCGGGTATTTTTGGGCGCAGCTGTGTCCGCGGCCTATTTTTGGCACACGGAGGAGCCTCGTAAAGTCTCGCGCCATACCGAGTCCGGCGGACGAAGTTGGCCAGCCCCACCCCCCAAGGCTATTGCCCACCCGTATTTGTGGCCTTTTTCCGCTGGACGAACTTGGCGCCCCGGCCTTCGGGCGAGTATTTTTGGGCGCGGCTGTGGCCACGGCCTATTTTTGGCACACGGAGGCGCCTCGTAAAGTCTCGCGCCATTCCGAGTCCGGCGGACGAAGTGGGCCAGCCCCACCCCCCAAGGCTCTAGCCCATCCGTTTTTCTAGCCTTTTTCCGCTGGACGAACTTGGCGCCCCGGCCTTCGGGCGGGTATTTTTGAGCGCAGCTGTGTCCGCGGCCTATTTTTGGCACACGGAGGAGCCTCGTAAAGTCTCGCGCCATTCCGAGTCCGGCGGACGAAGTTGGCCAGCCCCACCCCCCAAGGCTATAGCCCATCCGTTTTTGTAGCCTCTTTCCGCTGGACTAACTTGGCGCCCCGGCCTTCAGGCGGGTGTTTTTGGGTGATGCAGTGCCCGCGGCCTATTTTTGGGACACGGAGGTGCCTCGCAATGTCTCGCGCCATTCCGAGTCCGGCGGACGAAGTTGGCCAGCCCCACCCGCCAAGGCTATAGCCCACCCGTTTTTGTGGCCTTTTTCCGCTCGACGAACTTGGCGTCCCGGCCTTCGGGCGGGTATTTTTGGGCGCAGCTGTGTCCGCGGCCTATTTTTGGCACACGGAGGAGCCTCGTAAAGTCTCGCACCATACCGAGTCCGGCGGACGAAGTTGGCCAGCCCCACCCCCCAAGGCTATTGCCCACCCGTTTTTGTGGCCTTTTTCCGCTGGACGAACTTGGCGCCCCGGCCTTCGGGCGAGTATTTTTGGGCGCGGCTGTGGCCACGGCCTATTTTTGGCACACGGAGGCGCCTCGTAAAGTCTCGCGCCATTCCGAGTCCGGCGGACGAAGTTGGCCAGCCCCACCCCCCAAGGCTCTAGCCCATCCGTTTTTCTAGCCTTTTTCCGCTGGACGAACTTGGCGCCCCGGCCTTCGGGCGGGTATTTTTGAGCGCAGCTGTGTCCGCGGCCTATTTTTGGCACACGGAGGAGCCTCGTAAAGTCTCGCGCCATTCCGAGTCCGGCGGACGAAGTTGGCCAGCCCCACCCCCCAAGGCTATAGCCCATCCGTTTTTGTAGCCTCTTTCAGCTGGACTAACTTGGCGCCCCGGCCTTCAGGCGGGTGTTTTTGGGTGATGCAGTGCCCGCGGCCTATTTTTGGGACACGGAGGTGCCTCGCAATGTCTCGCGCCATTCCGAGTCCGGCGGACGAAGTTGGCCAGCCCCACCCGCCAAGGCTATAGCCAACCCGTTTTTGTGGCCTTTTTCCGCTGGACGAACTTGGCGCCCCGGCCTTTGGGCGGGTATTTTTGAGTGCGGCTGTGCCCCCGGCCTATTTTTGGGACACGGAGGTGCCTCGCAAAGTCTCACGCCATTCCGAGTCCGGCGGACGAAGTTGGCCATGCCCACCCCCCAAGGCTATAGCCCACCCGTTTTTGTGGCCTTTTTCCGCTGGACGAACTTGGTGCCCCGGCATTCGGGCGGGTATTTTTGGGCGCAGCTGTGCCCGCGGCCTATTTTTGACGCATGGAGATGCCTCGTAAAGTCTCGAGCCATTCCGAGTCCGGCGGACGAAGTTGGCCAGCCCCACCCCCCAAGGCTATAGCCCACCCGTTTTTGTGGCCTTTTTCCGCTGGACGAACTTGGCGCCCCGGCCTTCGGGCGGGTATTTTTGGGCGCGGCTGTGCCCACGGCCTATTTTTGGGACACGGAGGCGCCTCGCAAAGTCTCGCGCCATTCCGAGTCCGGCGGACGATGTGGGCCAGCCCCACCCACCAAGGCTATAGCCCACCCGATTTTGTGGCCTTTTTCTGCTGGACGAACTTGGCGCCCCGGCCTTCGGGCGGGTATTTTTGGGTGCGGCTGTGCCCCCGGCCTATTTTTGGCACACGGAGGCGCCTCGCAAAGTCTCGCGCCATTCCGAGTCCGGCGGACGAAGTGGGCCAGCCCCACCCCCCAAGGCTATAGCCCACCCGTTTTTGTGGCCTTTTTCCGCTCGACGAACTTGGCGTCCCGGCCTTCGGGCGGGTATTTTTGGGCGCAGCTGTGTCCGCGGCCTATTTTTGGCACACGGAGGAGCCTCGTAAAGTCTCGCGCCATACCGAGTCCGGCGGACGAAGTTGGCCAGCCCCACCCCCCAAGGCTATTGCCCACCCGTTTTTGTGGCCTTTTTCCGCTGGACGAACTTGGCGCCCCGGCCTTCGGGCGAGTATTTTTGGGCGCGGCTGTGGCCACGGCCTATTTTTGGCACACGGAGGCGCCTCGTAAAGTCTCGCGCCATTCCGAGTCCGGCGGACGAAGTTGGCCAGCCCCACCCCCCAAGGCTCTAGCCCATCCGTTTTTCTAGCCTTTTTCCGCTGGACGAACTTGGCGCCCCGGCCTTCGGGCGGGTATTTTTGAGCGCAGCTGTGTCCGCGGCCTATTTTTGGCACACGGAGGAGCCTCGTAAAGTCTCGCGCCATTCCGAGTCCGGCGGACGAAGTTGGCCAGCCCCACCCCCCAAGGCTATAGCCCATCCGTTTTTGTAGCCTCTTTCAGCTGGACTAACTTGGCGCCCCGGCCTTCAGGCGGGTGTTTTTGGGTGATGCAGTGCCCGCGGCCTATTTTTGGGACACGGAGGTGCCTCGCAATGTCTCGCGCCATTCCGAGTCCGGCGGACGAAGTTGGCCAGCCCCACCCGCCAAGGCTATAGCCAACCCGTTTTTGTGGCCTTTTTCCGCTGGACGAACTTGGCGCCCCAGCCTTTGGGCGGGTATTTTTGAGTGCGGCTGTGCCCCCGGCCTATTTTTGGGACACGGAGGTGCCTCGCAAAGTCTCACGCCATTCCGAGTCCGGCGGACGAAGTTGGCCATGCCCACCCCCCAAGGCTATAGCCCACCCGTTTTTGTGGCCTTTTTCCGCTGGACGAACTTGGTGCCCCGGCATTCGGGCGGGTATTTTTGGGCGCAGCTGTGCCCGCGGCCTATTTTTGACGCATGGAGATGCCTCGTAAAGTCTCGAGCCATTCCGAGTCCGGCGGACGAAGTTGGCCAGCCCCACCCCCCAAGGCTATAGCCCACCCGTTTTTGTGGCCTTTTTCCGCTGGACGAACTTGGCGCCCCGGCCTTCGGGCGGGTATTTTTGGGCGCGGCTGTGCCCACGGCCTATTTTTGGGACACGGAGGCGCCTCGCAAAGTCTCGCGCCATTCCGAGTCCGGCGGACGATGTGGGCCAGCCCCACCCACCAAGGCTATAGCCCACCCGATTTTGTGGCCTTTTTCTGCTGGACGAACTTGGCGCCCCGGCCTTCGGGCGGGTATTTTTGGGTGCGGCTGTGCCCCCGGCCTATTTTTGGCACACGGAGGCGCCTCGCAAAGTCTCGCGCCATTCCGAGTCCGGCGGACGAAGTGGGCCAGCCCCACCCCCCAAGGCTATAGCCCACCCGTTTTTGTGGCCTTTTTCCGCTCGACGAACTTGGCGTCCCGGCCTTCGGGCGGGTATTTTTGGGCGCGGCTATTCCCGCGGCCTATTTTTGGGACACGGAGGCGCCTCGCAAAATCTCCCGCCATTCCGAGTCCGGCGGACGTAGTTTCCCAGCCCCACCCCCCAAGGCTATAGCCCACCCGTTTTTGTGTCCTTTTTCCGCTGGACG
>JAUJEF010000401.1:0-80428 GCA_030444885.1 Citrus sp. QX-2021 | reverse complement strand
TTGGCTATAGCCTAGGGGAGTGGGGCTGGCCCACTGTCCGCCGGACTCGGAATGGCGCGAGACTTTGCGAGCGGCCTCCGTGTGCCAAAAATAGGCCCCGGGCACAGCCGCGCCCAAAAATAACCGCCCGAAGGCCGCGGCACCAAGTTCGTCCAGCGGAAAAAGGCCACAAAAACGGGTGGGCTATAGCCTAGGGGAGTGGGGCTGGCCCACTTCGTCCGCCGGACTCGGAATGGCGCGAGACTTTGCGAGCGGCCTCCGTGTGCCAAAAATAGGCCCCGGGCACAGCCGCGCCCAAAAATAACCGCCCGAAGGCCGGGGCGCCAAGTTCGTCCAGCGGAAAAAGGCCACAAAAACGGGTGGGCCATAGCCTTGGGGGATGGGGCTGGCTAACTTCGTCCGCCGGACTCGGAATGGCGCGAGACTTTGCGAGCGGCCTCTGTGTACCAAAAATAGGCCCCGGGCACTGCCGCGCCCAAAAATAACCGCCCGAAGGCAGGGGCGCCAAGTTCGTCCAACGGAAAAAGGCCACAAAAATGGGTGGACTATAGCCTTGGGGGGTGGGGCTGGCCAACTTCGTCCGCCGGACTCGGAATGGCGCGAGACTTTGCGAGCGGCCTCCGTGTGCCAAAAATAGGCCCCGGGCACAGCCGCGCCCAAAAATAACCGCCCGAAGGCCGGGGCGCCAAGTTCGTCCAGCGGAAAAAGGCCACAAAAACGGGTAGGCTATAGCCTAGGGGAGTGGGGCTGGCCCACTTCGTCCGCCGGACTAGGAATGGCGCGAGACTTTGCGAGCGGCCTCTGTGTACCAAAAATAGGCCCCGGGCACTGCAGCGCCCAAAAATAACCGCCCGAAGGCCGGGGCGTCATGTTCGTCCAGCGGAAAAAGGCCACAAAAACGGGTGGGCTATAGCCTTGGGGGTTGGGGCTGGCCAACTTCGTCCGCCGGACTCGGAATGGCGCGAGACTTTGCGAGCGGCCTCCGTGTGCTAAAAATAGGCCCCGGGCACTGCCGCGCCCAAAAATAACCGCCCGAAGGCAGGGGCGCCAAGTTCGTCCAACGGAAAAAGGCCACAAAAATGGGTGGACTATAGCCTTGGGGGGTGGGGCTGGCCAACTTCGTCCGCCGGACTCGGAATGGGGCGAGACTTTGCAAGCGGCCTCCGTGTGCCAAAAATAGGCCCCGGACACAGCCGCGCCCAAAAATAACCGCCCGAAGGCCGCGGCGCCAAGTTCGTCCAGCGGAAAAGGCCACAAAACGGGTGGGCTATAGCCTTGGGGGTGGGGCTGGCCAACTTCGTCCGCGGACTCGGAATGGCGCGAGACTTTGCGAGCGGCCTCCGTGTGCCAAAAATAGGCCCAGGCACAGCCGCGCCCAAAATAACCGCCCAAGGCCGGGCGCCAAGTTCGTCCAGCGGAAAAGGCCACAAAAACGGGTAGGCTATAGCCTAGGGGAGTGGGGCTGGCCCACTTCGTCCGCCGGACTCGGAATGGCGCGAGACTTTGCGAGCGGCCTCCGTGTGCCAAAAATAGGCCCCGGGCACAGCCGTGCCCGAAGGCCGGGGCGCCAAGTTCGTCCAGCGGAAAAAAGCCACAAAAACGGGTGGGCTATAGCCTTGGGGGGTGGGGCCGGCCCACTTCGTCCGCCGGACTCGGAATGGCGTGAGACTTTGCGAGCGGCCTCCGTGTGCCAAAAATAGGCCCCGGGCACAGCCGCGCCCAAAAATAACCGGCCCAAGGCCGGGGCGCCAAGTTCGTCCAGCGGAAAAAAGCCACAAAAACGGGTGGGCTATAGCCTTGGGGGGTGGGGCCGGCCCACTTCGTCCGCCGGACTCGGAATGGCGCGAGACTTTGCGAGCGGCCTCCGTGTGCCAAAAATAGGCCCCGGACACAGCCGCGCCCAAAAAGAACCGTCCGAAGGCCGGGGCGCCAAGTTCGTCCAGCGTAAAATGGCCACAAAAACGGGTGGGCTATAGCCTTGGGGGGTGGGGCTGGCCAACTTCGTCCGCCGGACTCGGAATGGCGCGAGACTTTAGGAGTGGCCTCCGTGTGCCAAAAATAGGCCCCGGGCGCAGCCGCTCTCAAAAACAACCGACCGACGGCCGGGGCGCCAAGTTCGTCCAGCGGAAAAAGGCCACAAAAACGGGTGGGCTATAGCCTTGGGGGGTGGGGCCTGCCAACTTCGTCCGCCGGACTCGGAATGGCGCGAGACTTTGGGAGCGGCCTCCGTGTGGCAAAAATAGGCCCCGGGCACAGCCGCTCTCAAAAACAACCGACCGAAGGCCGTGGCGCCAAGTTCGTCCAGCGGAAAAAGGCTACAAAAACGGGTGGGCTATAGCCTTGGGGGGTGGGGCTGGCCAACTTCGTCCGCCGCACTCAAAATGGCGCGAGACTTTGCGAGCGGCCTCCGTATGCCCAAAATAGTCCCCGGGCACAGCCGTGCCCAAAAATAACGGCCCGAAGGCCGGGGCGCCAAGTTCGTCCAGCGGAAAAAGGCTACAAAAACGGGTGGGCTATAGCCTTGGGGGGTGGGGCTGGCCAACTTCGTCCGCCGGACTCGGAATGGCGCGAGACTTTGCGAGCGGCCTCCGTGTGCCAAAAAAAGGCCCCGGGCACAGCCGCGCCCAAAAATAACCTCCCGAAGGCCGGGGCGCCAAGTTCCTCCAGCGGAAAAAGGCCACAAAAACGGGTGGGCTATAGCCTTGGGGGGTGGGGCTGGCCAACTTCGTCCGCCGGACTAGGAATGGCGCGAGACTTTACGAGCGGCCTCCGTGTGCCAAAAATAGGCCCCGGACACAGCCGCGGCCAAAAATAACCGCCCGATGGCCGGGGCGCCAAGTTCGTCCAGCGGAAAAAGGCCACAAAAACGGGTGGCCTATAGCCTTGGGGGGTGGGGCTGGCCAACTTCGTCCGCCGGACTCGGAATGGCGCGAGACTTTTCGAGCGGCCTCCGTGTGCCAAAAATAGGCCCCGGGCACAGCCGCACCCAAAAATAACCTCCCGAAGGCCGGGGCGCCAAGTTCATCCAGCGGAAAAAGGCTACAAACGGGTGGGCTATAGCCTTGGGGGGTGGGGCTGGCCAACTTCGTACGCCGGTCTCGGAATGGCGCGAGACTTTGCGAGCGGCCTCCGTATGCCAAAAATAGGCCCTGGGCACAGCTGTGCTAAAAACAACGGCCCGAAGGCCGGGGCGCCAAGTTCGTCCAGCGGAAAAAGGCCACAAAAACGGGTGGGCTATAGCCTTGGGGGTTGGGGCCGGCCAACTTCGTCCGCCGGTCTCGGAATGGCGCGAGACTTTGGGAGCAGCCTCCGTGTGCCAAAAATAGGCCCCCGGCACAGCCGCGCCCAAAAATAACCGCCCGAAGGCTGGGGCGCCAAGTTCGTCCAGCGTAAAATGGCCACAAAAACGGGTGGGCTATAGCCTTGGGGGGTGGTGCTGGCCCACTTCGTCCGCCGGACTCGGAATGGTGCGAGACTTTGCGAGCGGCCTCCGTGTACCAAAAAGAGGCCCCGGGCGCAGCCGCTCTCAAAAACAACCACCCGAAGGCCGGGGCGCCAAGTTCGTCCAGCGGAAAAAGGCTACAAAAACGGGTGGGCTATAGCCTTGGGGGGTGGGGCTGGCCAACTTCGTCCGCCGGACTCGGAATGGCGCGAGACTTTGCGAGCGGCCTCCGTGTGCCAAAAATAGGCCCCGGGCACAGCCGTGCCCAAAAATAACCTCCCGAAGGCCGGGGCGCCAAATTCGTCCAGCGGAAAAAGGCCACAAAACCGGTTGGGCTATAGCCTTTGGGGGTGGGGCTGGCCAACTTCGTCCGCCGGACTCGGAATGGCGCGAGACTTTGCGAGCGGCCTCCGTGTGACAAAAATAGGCCCCGGGCACAGCCGCGCCCGAAAACAACCGCCCGAAGGCCGGGGCGCCAAGTTCGTCCAGCGGAAAAAGGCCACAAAAACGGGTGGGCTATAGCCTTGGGGGGTGGGGCTGGCCAACTTCGTCCGCCGGACTCGGAATGGCGCGAGACTTTACGAGCGGCCTCCGTGTGCCAAAAATAGGCCCCGGACACAGCCGCGCCCAAAAATAACCGCCCGATGGCCGGGGCGCCCCGTTCGTCCAGCGGAAAAAGGCCACAAAAACGGGTGGGCTATAGCCTTGGGGGGTGGGGCTGGCCAACTTCGTCCGCCGGACTCGGAATGGCGCGAGACTTTGCGAGCGGCCTCCGTGTGCCAAAAATAGGCCCCGGGCACAGCCGCGCCCAAAAATAACCTCCCGAAGGCCGGGGCGCCAAGTTCGTCCAGCGGAAAAAGGCTACAAAAACGGGTGGGCTATAGCCTTGGGGGGTGGGGCTGGCCAACTTCGTCCGCCGGACTCAAAATGGCGCGAGACTTTGCGAGCGGCCTCCGTATGCCAAAAATAGGCCCCGGGCACAGCCGTGCCCGAAGGCCGGGGCGCCAAGTTCGTCGAGCGGAAAAAGGCCACAAAAATGGGTGGGCTATAGCCTTGGGGGGTGGGGCTGGCGAACTTCGTCCGCCGTACTCGGAATGGCACGAGACATTGCGATCGGCCTCCGTGTGCAAAAAATAGGCTCCGGGCACAGCCGCGCCCAAAAATAACCGGCCCAAGGCCGGGGCGCCAAGTTCGTCCAGCGGAAAAAAGCCACAAAAACGGGTGCGCTATAGCCTTGGGGGGTGGGGCCGGCCAACTTCGTCCGCCGGACTCGGAATGGAGCGAGACTTTGCGAGCGGCCTCCGTGTGCCAAAAATAGGCTCCGGACACAGCCGCGCCCAAAAAGAACCGCCCGAAGGCCGGGGCGCCAAGTTCGTCCAGCGTAAAATGGCCACAAAAACGGGTGGGCTATAGCCTTGGGGGGTGGGGCTGGCCAACCGTCCGCCTCGGACTCGGAATGGCGCGAGACTTTGGGAGCGGCCTCCGTGTGCCAAAAATAGGCCCCGGGCGCAGCCGCTCTCAAAAACAACCGCCCGAAGGCCGGGGCGCCAAGTTCGTCCAGCGGAAAAAGGCCACAAAAACGGGTGGGCTATAGCCTTGGGGGGTGGGGCTGGCCAACAAATCCGCGGACATGGAATGGCACAAGACTTTGCGAGCGGCCTCCAAGTGCCAAAACTAGGCCTTGGGCACAGCCACGCCCAAAAATGACAGCCCAAAGGCCGGGGCACCAAGTTCGTCAAGCGGAAAAAGGCCACAAAAACGGGTGGGCTATAGCCTTGGGGGGTGGTGCTGGCCAACTTCGTCCGCCGGACTCGGAATGGCGCGAGACTTTGGGAGCAGCCTCCGTGTGCCAAAAATAGGCCCCGGGCACAGCCGCGCCCAAAAATAACCGCCCGAAGGCCGGGGCGCCAAGTTCGTCCAGCGGAAAATGGCCACAAAAACGGGTGGGCTATAGCCTTGGGGGGTGGTGCTGGCCAACTTCGTCCGCCGGACTCGGAATGGTGCGAGACTTTGCGAGCGGCCTCCGTGTGCCAAAAATAGGCCCCGGGCGCAGCCGCTCTCAAAAACAACCGCCCGAAGGCCGGGGCGCCAAGTTCGTCCAGCGGAAAAAGGCTACAAAAACGGGTGGGCTATAGCCTTGGGGGGTGGGGCTGGCCAACTTCGTCCGCCGGACTCGGAATGGCGCGAGACTTTGCGAGCGGCCTCCGTGTGCCAAAAATAGGCCCCGGGCACAGCCGTGCCCAAAAATAACCTCCCGAAGGCCGGGGCGCCAAATTCGTCCAGCGGAAAAAGGCCACAAAAACGGTTGGGCTATAGCCTTGGGGGTTGGGGCTGGCCAACTTCGTCCGCCGGACTCGGAATGGCACGAGACTTTGCGAGCGGCCTCCGTGTGACAAAAATAGGCCCCGGGCACAGCCGCGCCCAAAAACAACCGCCCGAAGGCCGGGGCGCCAAGTTCGTCCAGCGGAAAAAGGCCACAAAAACGGGTGGGCTATAGCCTTGGGGGGTGGGGCTGGCCAACTTCGTCCGCCGGACTCGGAATGGGGCGAGACTTTGGGAGCGGCCTCCGTGTGCCAAAAATAGGCCCCGGGCACAGCCGCTCTCAAAAACAACCGCCCGAAGGCCGGGGCGCCAAGTTCGTCCAGCGGAAAAAGGCCACAAAAACGGGTGGGCTATAGCCTTAGGGGGTGGGGCTGGCCAACTTCGTCCGCCAGACTTGGAATGTCACGAGACTTTGCGAGCGGCCTCCAAGTGCCAAAACTAGGCCTTGGGCACAGCCACGCCCAAAAATGACAGCCCAAAGGCCGGGGCACCAAGTTCGTCAAGCGGAAAAAGGCCACAAAAACGGGTGGGCTATAGCCTTGGGGGATGGGGCTGGCCAACTTCGTCCGCCGGACTCGGAATGGCGCGAGACTTTCCAAGCGGCCTCCGTGTGCCAAAAATAGGCCCCGGACACAGCCGCGCCCAAAAATAACCGCCTGATGGCCGGGGCGCCCCGTTCGTCCAGCGGAAAAAGGCCACAAAAACGGGTGGGCTATAGCCTTGGGGGGTGGGGCTGGCCAACTTCGTCCGCCGGACTCGGAATGGCGCGAGACTTTGCGAGCGGCCTCCGTGTGCCAAAAATAGGCCCCGGGCACAGCCGCGCCCAAACATAACCTCCCGAAGGCCGGGGCGCCAAGTTCGTCCAGCGGAAAAAGGCTACAAAAACGGGTGGCCCTAGCCTTGGGGGGTGGGGCTGGCCAACTTCGTCCGCCGGACTCAAAATGGCGCGAGACTTTACGAGCGGCCTCCGTATGCCAAAAATAGGCCCCGGGCACAGCCGTGCCCGAAGGCCGGGGCGCCAAGTTCGTCGAGCGGAAAAAGGCCACAAAAATGGGTGGGCTATAGCCTTGGGGGGTGGGGCTGGCGAACTTCGTCCGCCGTACTCGGAATGGCACGAGACATTGCGATCGGCCTCCGTGTACAAAAAATAGGCCCCAGGCACAGCCGCGCCCAAAAATAACCGGCCCAAGGCCGGGGCGCCAAGTTCGTCCAGCGGAAAAAAGCCACAAAAACGGGTGGGCTATAGCCTTGGGGGGTGGGGCTGGCCAACTTCGTCCGCCGGACTCGGAATGGAGCGAGACTTTGCGAGCGGCCTCCGTGTGCCAAAAATAGGCCCCGGACACAGCCGCGCCCAAAAAGAACCGCCCGAAGGCCGGGGCGCCAAGTTCGTCCAGCGTAAAATGGCCACAAAAACGGGTGGGCTATAGCCTTGGGGGGTGGGGCTGGCCAACTTCGTCCGCCGGACTCGGAATGGCGCGAGACTTTGGGAGCGGCCTCCGTGTGCCAAAAATAGGCCCCGGGCGCAGCCGCTCTCAAAAACAACCGCCCGAAGGCCGGGGCGCCAAGTTCGTCCAGCGGAAAAAGGCCACAAAAACGGGTGGGCTATAGCCTTGGGGGGTGGGGCTGGCCAACTTCGTCCGCCGGACTTGGAATGTCACGAGACTTTGCGAGCGGCCTCCAAGTGCCAAAACTAGGCCTTGGGCACAGCCACGCCCAAAAATGACAGCCCAAAGGCCGGGGCACCAAGTTCGTCAAGCGGAAAAAGGCCACAAAAACGGGTGGGCTATAGCCTTGGGGGATGGGGCTGGCCAACTTCGTCCGCCGGTCTCAGAATGGCGCGAGACTTTCCGAGCGGCCTCCGTGTGCCAAAAATAGGCCCCGGGCACAGTTGTGCCCAAAACTAACCGCTCGAAGGCCAGGGCGCCATGTTCGTCCAGCGGAAAAAGGCCACAAAAACGGGTGGGCTATAGCCTTGGGGGGTGGGGCTGGCCACCTTCGTCCGCCGGACTCGGAATGGCGCGAGACTTTGCGAGCGGCCTCCGTGTGCCAAAAATAGGCCCCGGGCACAGCCGTGCCCAAAAATAACCTCCCGAAGGCCGGGGCGCCAAATTCGTCCAGCGGAAAAAGGCCACAAAAACGGTTGGGCTATAGCCTTGGGGGTTGGGGCTGGCCAACATCGTCCGCCGGACTCGGAATGGCGCGAGCGGCCTCCGTGTGACAAAAATAGGCCCCGGGCACAGCCGCGCCCGAAAACAACCGCCCGAAGGCCGGGGCGCCAAGTTCGTCCAGCGGAAAAAAGCCACAAAAACGGGTGGGCTATAGCCTTGGGGGGTGGGGCTGGCCAACTTCGTTCGCCGGACTCGGAATGGCGCAAGACTTTACGAGCGGCCTCCGTGTGCCAAAAATAGGCCCCGGACACAGCCGCGCCCAAAAATAACCGCCTGATGGCCGGGGCGCCCCGTTCGTCCAGCGGAAAAAGGCCACAAAAACGGGTGGGCTATAGCCTTGGGGGGTGGGGCTGGCCAACTTCGTCCGCCGGACTCGGAATGGCACGAGACTTTGCGAGCGGCCTCCGTGTGTCAAAAATAGGCCACGGGCACAGCTGCGCCCAAAAATAGCAGCCCGAAGGCCGGGGCGCCAAATTCGTCCAGTGGAAAAAGGCCACAAAAACGGGTGGGCTATAGCCTTGGGGGGTGGGGCTGGCCAACTTCGTCCGCCGGACTCGGAATGGCGCGAGACTTTGCGAGCGGCCTCCGTGTGCCAAAAATAGGCCCCGGGCACAGCCGCGCCCAAAAATAACCTCCCGAAGGCCGGGGCGCCAAGTTCGTCCAGCGGAAAAAGGCCACAAAAACGGGTGGGCTATAGCCTTGGGGGGTGGGGCTGGCCAACTTCGTCCGCCGGACTCAAAATGGCGCGAGACTTTGCGAGCGGCCTCCGTATGCCAAAAATAGGCCCCGGGCACAGCCGTGCCCGAAGGCCGGGGCGCCAAGTTCGTCGAGCGGAAAAAGGCCTCAAAAATGGGTGGGCTATAGCCTTGGGGGGTGGGGCTGGCGAACTTCGTCCGTCGTACTCGGAATGGCACGAGACATTGCGATCAGCCTCCGTGTGCAAAAAATAGGCCCCGGGCACAGCCGCGCCCAAAAATAACCGGCCCAAGGCCGGGGCGCCAAGTTCGTCCAGCGGAAAAAAGCCACAAAAACGGGTGGGCTATAGCCTTGGGGGGTGGGGCCGGCCAACTTCGTCCGCCGGACTCGGAATGGAGCGAGACTTTGCGAGCGGCCTCCGTGTGCCAAAAATAGGCCCCGGACACAGCCGCGCCCAAAAAGAACCGCCCGAAGGCCGGGGCGCCAAGTTCGTCCAGCGTAAAATGGCCACAAAAACGGGTGGGCTATAGCCTTGGGGGGTGGGGCTGGCCAACTTCGTCCGCCGGACTCGGAATGGCGCGAGACTTTGGGAGCGGCCTCCGTGTGCCAAAAATAGGCCCCGGGCGCAGCCGATCTCAAAAACAACCGCCCGAAGGCCGGGGCGTCAAGTTCGTCCAGCGGAAAAAGGCCACAAAAACGGGTGGGCTATAGCCTTGGGGGGTGGGGCTGGCCAACTTCGTCCGCCGGACTTGGAATGTCACGAGACTTTGCGAGCGGCCTCCAAGTGCCAAAACTAGGCCTTGGGCACAGCCACGCCCAAAAATGACAGCCCAAAGGCCGGGGCACCAAGTTCGTCAAGCGGAAAAAGGCCACAAAAACGGGTGGGCTATAGCCTTGGGGGATGGGGCTGGCCAACTTCGTCCGCCGGACTCGGAATGGCGCGAGACTTTCCGAGCGGCCTCCGTGTGCCAAAAATAGGCCCCGGGCACAGTTGTGCCCAAAACTAACCGCTCGAAGGCCAGGGCGCCATGTTCGTCCAGCGGAAAAAGGCCACAAAAACGGGTGGGCTATAGCCTTGGGGGGTGGGGCTGGCCAACTTCGTCCGCCGGACTCGGAATGGCGCGAGACTTTGCGAGCGGCCTCCGTGTGCCAAAAATAGGCCCCGGGCACAGCCGTGCCCAAAACTAACCTCCCGAAGGCCGGGGCGCCAAATTCGTCCAGTGGAAAAAGGCCACAAAAACGGTTGGGCTATAGCCTTGGGGGGTGGGGCTGGCCAAGTTCGTCCGCCGGACTCGGAATGGGACGAGAGTTTGCGAGCGGCCTCCGTGTGCTAAAAATAGGCCGAAGGCACAGCCGCGCCCGAAAATAACTGCCCGAAGGCCGGGACGCCAGGTTCTCCAGCGGAAAAAGGCCACAAAAACGGGTGGGCTATAGCGTTGGGGGGTGGGGCTGGCCAACTTCGTCCGCCGGACTCTGAATGGGGCGAGACTTTGCGAGCGGCCTCCGCATGCCAAAAATAGGCCGCGGGCACAACCGTACCCAAAAATAACCGCCCGAAGGCCGGGGCGCCAAGTTCGTCCAGCGGAAAAATGGCCAAAAAACGGGTGGGCTATAGCCTTGGGGGGAGGGGCTGGCCAACTTCGTCCGCCGGACTCGGAATGGGGTGAGACTTTGCGAGTGGCCTCCGCGTACCAAAAATTGGCCGCGGACACAGCCGCGCTCAAAAATAACCCCCCGATGGTCGGCGCGCCCAAACCCCCCAGCGGAAAAATGGCCAAAAAACGGGTGGGCTATAGCCTTGGGGGGAGGGGCTGCCAACTTTGTCCGCCGGACTCGGAATGGGGCGAGACTTTGCGAGTGGCCTCCGCGTACCAAAAATTGGCCGCGGACACAGCCGCGCTCAAAAATAACCCCCCGATGGTCGGCGCGCCCAAACCCCCCAGCGGAAAAATGGCCAAAAAACGGGTGGGCTATAGCCTATGGGGGAGGGGCTGCCAACTTTGTCCGCCGGACTCGGAATGGGGCAAGACTTTGCGAGCGGCCTCCGCGTGCCAAAAATAGTCCGCGGGCACAGCCACGGCCAAAAATAACCGCCCGAAGGTCGGCGCGCCCAAACCCCCCAGCGGAAAAATGGCCAAAAAACGGGTGGGCTATAGCCTTTGGGGGAGGGGTTCGCCAACTTCGTCCGCCGGACTCGGAATGGGGCGAGACTTTGCGAGCGGCCTCTGCATGCCAAAAATAGGCTGCGGGCACAGCCGCGCCCAAAAATAACCGCCCGAAGGTCGGCGCGCCCAAACCCCCCATCGGAAAAATGGCCAAAAAACGGGTGGGCTATAGCCTTGGGGGGAGGGGCTGGCCAACTTCGTCCTCCGGACTCAGAATGGGGCAAGACTTTACGAGCGGCCTCCGCGTGCCAAAAATAGGACGCGGGCACAACCGCGCCCAAAAATAACTGCCCGAAGGCCGGGGCGCCAAGTTCGTCCACTGGAAAAATGGCCGAAAAACGGGTGGGCTATAGCCTTGGGGGGAGGGGCTGGCCAACTTCGTCCGCCGGAATCGGAATGGGGTGAGACTTTGCAAGCGGCGTCCGCGTACCAAAAATAGGCCGTGGGCACAGCCACGCCCAAAAATAACCGCCCGAAGGCCGGGGCGCCTAGTTCGTCCAGCGGAAAAATGGCCAAAAAACGGGTGGGCTATAG
Source organism: Citrus sp. QX-2021 (assembly GCA_030444885.1). Lineage (NCBI taxonomy): Eukaryota > Viridiplantae > Streptophyta > Magnoliopsida > Sapindales > Rutaceae > Citrus > Citrus sp. QX-2021. The sequence continues at coordinate 69,101 of JAUJEF010000401.1, read as the reverse complement.
ACTTGGGGGGAGGGGCTGGCCAACTTCTTCCGCCGGACTCGGAATAGGGCGAAACTTTGCGAGCGGCCTCCGTTTGCCAAAACTAGGCCACGGGCACAGCCGCGCCCAAAAATAACCGCCCGAAGGCCGGGGCGCCAAGTTCGTCCAGCGGAAAAAGGCCACAAAAACGGGTAGGCTATAGCCTAGGGGAGTGGGGCTTGCCCACTTCGTCGGCCGGACTCGGAATGGCGCGAGACTTTGCGAGCGGCCTCTGTGTACTAAAAATAGGCCGAGGGCACAGCCGCGCCCAAAAATAACTGCCCGAAGGCTGGGACGCCAAGTTCACCCAGCGGAAAAAGCCCACAAAAACGGGTGGGCTATAGCCTTGTGGGGTGGGGCTAGCCAAGTTCGTCTGCCGGACTCGGAATGGGGCGAGACTTTGCGAGCGGCCTCTGTGTCTCAAAAATAGGCCGTGGGCGCAGCCGCGCCCAAAAATAACTGCCCGAAGGCCGGTGCGCCAAGGTCGTCCAGCGTAAAACGGCCACAAAAATGGGTGCTATAGCCTTGTGGGGTGGTGCTGGCCAAGTTCGTCTGCCGGACTCGGAATGGGGCGAGACTTTGCGAGCGGCCTCCGTGTACCAAAAATTGGCCGCGGGCACAGCCGCGCCCATAAATAACCGCCCGAAGGCCGGGGCGCCAAGGTCGTCCAGCGGAAAAAGGCCACACAAACGGGTGGGCTATAGCCTTGGGGGGTGGGGCTGGCCAAGTTCGTCCGCCTCGGACTCGGAATGGGGCGAGACTTTGCGAGTGGCCTCCGTGTGCCACAAATAGGCCACGGGCACAGCCGCGCCCAAAAATAACCGCCCGAAGGCCGGGGCGCCAAATTCGTCCAGAGGAAAAAGGCCACAAAAACGGGTGGGCTATAGCATTGGGAGGTGGGGTTGGCCAAGTTCGTCCGCCGGACTCGGAATGGGGCGAGATTTTGCGAGTGGCCTCCGTGTGCCAAAAATAGGCCACGGGCACAGCTGCGCCCAAAAATAGCAGCCCGAAGGCCGGGGCGCCAAATTCGTCCAGTGGAAAAAGGCCACAAAAACGGGTGGGCTATAGCCTTGGGGGGTGGGGCTGGCCAACTTCGTCCGCCGGACTCGGAATGGCGCGAGACTTTGCGAGTGGCCTCCGTGTGCCACAAATAGGCCACGGGCACAGCCGCGCCCAAAAATAACCGCCCGAAGGCCGGGGCGCCAAATTCGTCCAGTGGAAAAAGGCCACAAAAACGGGTGGGCTATAGCATTGGGAGGTGGGGTTGGCCAAGTTCGTCCGCCGGACTCGGAATGGGGCGAGATTTTGCGAGTGGCCTCCGTGTGCCAAAAATAGGCCACGGGCACAGCTGCGCTCAAAAATAGCAGCCCGAAGGCCGGGGCGCCAAATTCGTCCAGTGGAAAAAGGCCACAAAAACGGGTGGGCTATAGCCTTGGGGGGTGGGGCTGGCCAACTTCGTCCGCCGGACTCGGAATGGCGCGAGACTTTGCGAGCGGCCTCCGTATGCCAAAAATAGGCCCCGGGCACAGCCGTGCCCAAAAATAACCTCCCGAAGGCCGGGGCGCCAAATTCGTCCAGCGGAAAAAGGCCACAAAAACGGTTGGGCTATAGCCTTGGGGGGTGGGGCAGGCCAACTTCGTCCGCCGGACTCGGAATGGCGCGAGACTTTGCGAGCGGCCTCCGTGTGACAAAAATAGGCCCCGGTCACAGCCGCGCCCGAAAACAACCGCCCGAAGGCCGGGGCGCCAAGTTCGTCCAGCGGAAAAAGGCCACAAAAACGGGTGGGCTATAGCCTTGGGGGGTGGGGCTGGCCAACTTCGTCCGCCGGACTCGGAATGGCGCGAGACTTTACGAGCGGCCTCCGTGTGCCAAAAATAGGCCCCGGACACAGCCGCGTCCAAAAATAACCGCCCGATGGCCGGGGCGCCCCGTTCGTCCAGCGGAAAAAGGCCACAAAAACGGGTGGGCTATAGCCTTGGGGGGTGGGGCTGGCCAACTTCGTCCGCCGGAATCAAAATGGCGCGAGACTTTGCGAGCGGCCTCCGTATGCTGTGGAAATAGGCCCCGGTCACATCCGTGCCCGAAGGCCGGGGCCCCAAGTTCGTCGAGCGGAAAAAGGCCACAAAAATGGGTGGGCTATAGCCTTGGGGGGTGGGGCTGGCGATCTTCGTCCGCCGTACTCGGAATGGCACGAGACATTGCGATCGGCCTCCGTGTGCAAAAAATAGGCCCCGGGCACAGCCGCGCCCAAAAATAACCGGCCCAAGGCCGGGGCGCCAAGTTCGTCCAGCGGAAAAAAGCCACAAAACCGGGTGGGCTATAGCCTTGGGGGGTGGGGCCGGCCAACTTCGTCCGCCGGACTCGGAATGGAGCGAGACTTTGCGAGCGGCCTCCGTGTGCCAAAAATAGGCCCCGGACACAGCCGCGCCCAAAAAGAACCGCCCGAAGGCCGGGGCGCCAAGTTCGTCCAGCGTAAAATGGCCACAAAAACGGGTGGGCTATAGCCTTGGGGGGTGGGGCTGGCCAACTTCGTCCGCCGGACTCGGAATGGCGCGAGACTTTGCGAGCGGCCTCCGTATGCCAAAAATAGGCCCCGGGCACCGCTGTGCCCAACAATAACGGCCCGAAGGCCGGGGCGCCAAGTTCGTCCAGCGGAAAAAGGCCACAAAAACGGGTGGGCTATAGCCTTGGGGAGTTAGGGCGGCCCACTTCGTCCGCCGGACTCGGAATGGCGCGAGACTTTCCGAGCGGCCTCCTTGTGCCAAAAATAGGTCCCGGGCACAGTTGTGCCCAAAACTAACCGCTCGAAGGCCAGGGCGCCATGTTCGTCCAGCGGAAAAAGGCCACAAAAACGGGTGGGCTATAGCCTTGGGGGGTGGGGCTCGCCTACTTCGTCCGCCGCACTCAAAATGGCGCGAGACTTTGCGAGCGGCCTCCGTATGCCAAAAATAGTTCCCGGGCACAGCCGTACCCAAAAATAACGGCCCGAAGGCCGGGGCGCCAAATTCGTCCAGTGGAAAAAGGCCACAAAAACGGGTGGGCTATAGCCTTGGGGGGTGGGGCTGGCCAAGTTCGTCCGCCGGACTCGGAATGGGACGAGAGTTTGCGATCGGCCTCCGTGTGCTAAAAATAGGCCGAAGGCACAGCCGCGCCAAAAAATAACTGCCCGAAGGCCGGGACGCCAGGTTCTCCAGCGGAAAAAGGCCACAAAAACGGGTGGGCTATAGCGTTGGGGGGTGGGGCTGGCCAACTTCGTCCGCCGGACTCTGAATGGGGCGAGACTTTGCGAGCGGCCTCCGCATGCCAAAAATAGGCCGCGGGCACAACCGTACCCAAAAATAACCGCCCGAAGGCCGGGGCGCCAAGTTCGTCCAGCGGAAAAATGGCCAAAAAACAGGTGGGCTATAGCCTTGGGGGGAGGGGCTGGCCAACTTCGTCCGCCGGACTCGGAATGGGGCGAGACTTTGCGAGTGGCCTCCGTGTACCAAAAATTGGCCGCGGACACAGCCGCGCTCAAAAATAACCCCCCGATGGTCGGCGCGCCCAAACCCCCCAGCGGAAAAATGGCCAAAAAACGGGTGGGCTATAGCCTTGGGGGGAGGGGCTGCCAACTTTGTCCGCCGGACTCGGAATGGGGCGAGACTTTGCGAGCGGCCTCCGCGTGCCAAAAATAGTCCGCGGGCACAACCACGGCCAAAAATAACCGCCCGAAGGTCGGCGCGCCCAAACCCCCCAGCGGAAAAATGGCCAAAAAACGGGTGGGCTATAGCCTTTGGGGGAGGGGTTCGCCAATTTCGTCCGCCGGACTCGGAATGGGGCGAGACTTTGCGAGCGGCCTCTGCGCGCCAAAAATAAGCCGCGGGCACAGCCGCGCCCAAAAATAACCCCCCGAAGGTCGGCGCGCCCCAACCCCCCAGCGGAAAAATGGCCAAAAAACGGGTGGGCTATAGCCTTGGGGGGAGGGGCTGGCCAACTTCGTCCGCCGGACTCGGAATGGGGCGAGACTTTGCGAGCGGCCTCCGCGCGCCAAAAATAGGCCGCGGGCACAGCCGCACCAAAAAATAAACCCCCGAAGGTCGGCGCGCCCAAACCCCCCAGCGGAAAAATGGCCAAAAAACGGGTGGGCTATAGCCTTGGGGGGAGGGGCTGGCCAACTTCGTCCGCCGGACTCGGAATGGGGCGAGACTTTGCGAGCGGCCTCCGCATGCCAAAAATAGTCCGCGGGCACAGCCACGGCCAAAAATAACCGCCCGAAGGCCGGGGCGCCAAGTTGGTCCCGCGGAAAAATGGCCAAAAAACGGGTGGGCTATAGCCTTGGGGGTAGGGGCTGGCCAATTTCGTCCGCCGGACTCGGAATGGGGCGAGACTTCTGGCGAGCGGCCTCACGTACCAAAAATTGGCCGCGGCCACAGCCACGCCCAAAAATACCTCCCCGAAGGTCGGGGCGCCAATTGCCCCCCGCGGAAAATTGGCAAAAAAACGGGGGGGATATAGCCTTGGGGGGAGGGGCTACCAACTTCGTCCGCCGGACTCGGAATGGGGTGAGACTTTGCGAGCGGCCTTCGCATACCAAAAATTGGCCGTGGACACAGCCGCACCCGAAAAAAACCCCCCGAAGGTCGGCGCGCCCAAACCCCCCAGCGGAAAAATGGCCAAAAAACGGGTGGGCTATAGCCTTGGGGGGAGGGGCTGGCCAACTTCGTCCGCCGGACTCGGAATGGGTCGAGACTTTGCGAGCGGCCTCCGCGTACCAAAAATAGGCCGGGGGCACAGCCGCGCCCAAAAATATCCGCCCGAAGGTCGGCGCGCCCAAACCCCCCAGCGGAAAAATGGCCAAAAAACGGGTGGGCTAAAGCCTTTGGGGGAGGGGTTCGCCAACTTCGTCCGCCGGACTCGGAATGGGGCGAGACTTTGCGAGCGGCCTCTGCGTGCCAGAAATAGGCCGCGGGCACAGCCAGCGTCAAAAATAACCCCCGACAGTCGGCGCGCCCCAACCCCCAGCGGAAAAATGGCCAAAAAGCGGGTGGGCTATAGCCTTGGGGAGGGGCTGGGCAACTTCGTCCGCGGACTCGGAATGGGGTGAGACTTTTTGAGCGGCCTCCGCGTGCCAAAAATAGGCTGCGGGCACAGCCGCGCCCAAAAATAACCGCCCGAAGGTCAAGTGCCCAAACCCCAGCGGAAAAATGGCCAAAAACGGGTGGGCTATAACCTTGGGGGAGGGCTGGCCAACTTCGTCCGCCGGACTCAGAATGGGGCAAGACTTTACGAGTGGCCTCCAGCGTGCCAAAAATAGGGGCCGCGGGCACAACCGCGCCCAAAAATAACCGCCCGAAGGCCGGGGCGCCAAGTTCGTCCACGGGACAAGTGGCCGCAAAACGGGTGGGCTATAGCCTGGGGGGGAGGGGCTGGCCAACTTCGTCCGCGGAATCGGAATGGGGTGAGACTTTGCAAGCGGCGTCCACGTAAAAATAGGCCGGGGGCACTCCCACGCCAAAAAATAACGGCCCGATGGCCGGGGCGCCTAGTTCGTCCAGGGGAAAAATGGCCAAAAAACGGGTGGGCTATAGACTTGGGGGGAGGGGCTGGCAAACTTATTCCGCCCGACTCGCAATAGGTCGAAACTTTGCGAGCGGCCTCCGTTTAACATAAATAGGCCACGGGCACAGCCGCGCCAAAAATAACCGCCCGAAGGCCGGGCGCCAATTTCGTCCAGCGGAAAAAGGCTAGAAAAACGGGTAGGCTATAGCCTAGGGGAGTGGGGCTGGCCCACTTCGTCCGCGGACTCGGAATGGCGCGAGACTTTGCGAGCGGCCTCCGTGTACTAAAAATAGGCCGAGGGCACTGCCGCGCCCAAAAATAACCGCCCGAAGGCAGGGTTGGCAGGTTCGTCCTGCGGAAAAAGGCTATAAAACGGGTGGGCTATAGCCTTGGGGGGTCGGGCTGGCCAAGTTCGTCCGCCGGACTCGGAATGGGTCGAGACTTTGCGAGCGGCCTCCGTGTACAAAAAATAGGCCGCGGGCATAGTCGCGACCAAAAATAACTGCCCAATGTCCGGGGCGCCAAGTTCAGCCAGCGGAAAAAGGCCACAAAAATGGGTGGGCTATAGCCTTGGGGGCTGGGGCTGGCCAAGTTTGTCCGCCAGACTCAGAATAGGGCGAGACTTTGCGAGCGGCCTTCGTGTGCCAAAAATAGGCCGTGGGCACTGCCGCGCCCAAAAATAACCGCCCGAAGGCCGGGGCGCCAAGTTCATCCAGCGGAAAAAGGCCACAAAAACGGGTGGGCTATAGCCTTGGGGGGTGGGGCTGGCCAAGCTCGTCCGCCGGACTCGGAATGGGACGAGACTTTACGAGCGACCTCCGTGTTCCAACAATAGGCTGCGGGCACTGCCGCACCCAAAAATAACCGCCCGAAGGCCGGGATGCCATGTTCGTCCAGCGGAAAAAGGCCATAAAACGGGTGGGCTATAGCCTTCGGGGGTGCGGCAGGCCAAGTTCGTCCGCCGGACTCGGAATGGGACGAGACTTTGCGAGCGGCCTCCGTGTGCCAAAAATAGGCCACGGGCACAGCCGTACCCAAAAATAACCGCCCGAAGGCCGGGGCGCCAAGTTCGTCCAGCGGAAAAAGGCCACAAAAACAGGAGGGCTATAGCCTTGGGGGTTGGGACTGGCCAAGTGCGTCCGCCGGACTCGGATTGGGGCGAGGCATTGCGAGTGGCTTTCGTGTACCAAAAATAGGCTGCGGGCACAGCCGCGCCCAAAATTAACCGCCCGAAGGCCGGGGCGCCAAGTTTGTCCAGCGGAAAAAGGCCACAAAAACGGGTGGGTTATAGCCTTGGGGGGTGTGGCTGGCCAAGTTCTTCCGCCGGACTCCTAATGGGACGAGACTTTGCGAGCGGCCTCCGTGTGCCAAAAATAGGCTGCGGGCACAGCCGCGACCAAAATTAACCGCCCGAAGGCAGGGTCGCCAAGTTCGTCCAGCGCAAAAAGGCCACAAAAACGGGTGGGCTATAGCGTTGGGGGGTGGGGCTGCCCAAGTTTGTCCGCCGGCCTAGGAATGGGATGAGACTTTGCGAGCGGCCTCCGTATGCCAAAAATAGGCCCCGGGCACAGCTGTGCCCAAAAACAACGGCCCGAAGGCCGGGGCGCCAAGTTCGTCCAGCGGAAAAAGGCCACAAAAACGGGTGGGCTATAGCCTTGGGGGTTGGGGCCGGCCCACTTCGTCCGCCGGACTCGGAATGGCGCGAGACTTTGGGAGCAGCCTCCGTGTGCCAAAAATAGGCCCCGGGCACAGCCGCGCCCAAAAATAACCGCCCGAAGGCTGGGGCGCCAAGTTCGTCCAGCGTAAAATGGCCACAAAAACGGGTGGGCTATAGCCTTGGGGGGTGGTGCTGGCCAACTTCGTCCGCCGGACTCGGAATGGTGCGAGACTTTGCGAGCGGCCTCCGTGTGCCAAAAATAGGCCCCGGGCGCAGCCGCTCTCAAAAACAACCGCCCGAAGGCCGGGGCGCCAAGTTCGTCCAGCGGAAAAAGGCTACAAAAACGGGTGGGCTATAGCCTTGGGGGTGTGGGCTGGCCAACTTCGTCCGCCGGACTCGGAATGGCGCGAGACTTTGCGAGCGGCCTCCGTGTGCCAAAAATAGGCCCCGGGCACAGCCGTGCCCAAAAATAACCTCCCGAAGGCCGGGGCGCCAAATTCGTCCAGCGGAAAAGGGCCACAAAAACGGTTGGGCTATAGCCTTGGGGGTGGGCTGGCCAACTCCGTCCGCCGGACTCGAATGGCGCGAGACTTCGAGCGGCCTCCATGTGCCAAAATAGGCCCCGGACACAGCCGCGCCCAAAAATAACCGCCCGATGGCCGGGGCGCCCCGTTCGTCCAGCGGAAAAAGGCCACAAAAACGGGTGGGCTATAGCCTTGGGGGGTGGGGCTGGCCATCTTCGTCCGCCGGACTCGGAATGGCACGAGACATTGCGATCGGCCTCCGTGTGCAAAAAATAGGCCCCGGGCACAGCCGCGCCCAAAAATAACCGGCCCAAGGCCGGGGCGCCAAGATCGTCCAGCGCAAAAACGCCACAAACCCGGGTGGGCTATCGCCTTGGGGGGTGGGGCTGGCCAACTTCGTCCGCCGGACTTGGAATGTCACGAGACTTTGCGAGCGGCCTCCAAGTGCCAAAACTAGGCCTTGGGCACAGCCACGCCCAAAAATGACAGCCCAAAGGCCGGGGCTCCTAGTTCGTCAAGCGGAAAAAGGCCACAAAAACGGGTGGGCTATAGCCTTGGGGATGGGGCTGGCCAACCGTCCGCGGACTCGGAATGGCGCGAGACTTTCCGAGCGGCCTCCGTGTGCCAAAAATAGGCCCGGGCACAGTTGTGCCCAAAACTAACCGCTCGAAGGCCAGGGCGCCATGTTCGTCCAGCGGAAAAAGGCCACAAAACGGGTGGGCTATAGCCTTGGGGGTGGGGCTGGCCAACTCGTCCGCCGCACTCAAAATGGCGCGAGACTTTGCGAGCGGCCTCCGTATGCCAAAAATAGTTCCCGGCACAGCCGTACCCAAAAATAACGGCCCGAAGGCCGGGCGCCAAATTCGTCCAGTGGAAAAAGGCCACAAAACCGGTGGGCTATAGCCTTGGGGGTGGGGCTGGCCAAGTTCGTCCGCCGGACTCGGAATGGGACGAGTTTGCGATCGGCCTCCGTGTGCTAAAAATAGGCCGAAGGCACAGCCGCGCCAAAAAATAACTGCCCGAAGGCCGGGACGCCAGGTTCTCCAGCGGAAAAAGGCCACAAAAACGGGTGGGCTATAGCGTTGGGGGGTGGGGCTGGCCAACTTCGTCCGCCGGACTCTGAATGGGGCGAGACTTTGCGAGCGGCCTCCGCATGCCAAAAATAGGCCGCGGGCACAACCGTACCCAAAAATAACCGCCCGAAGGCCGGGGCGCCAAGTTCGTCCAGCGGAAAAATGGCCAAAAAACGGGTGGGCTATAGCCTTGGGGGGAGGGGCTGGCCAACTTCGTCCGCCGGACTCGGAATGGGGCGAGACTTTGCGAGTGGCCTCCGCGTACCAAAAATTGGCCGCGGACACAGCCGCGCTCAAAAATAACCCCCCGATGGTCGGCGCGCCCAAACCCCCCAGCGGAAAAATGGCCAAAAAACGGGTGGGCTATAGCCTTGGGGGGAGGGGCTGCCAACTTTGTCCGCCGGACTCGGAATGGGACGAGACTTTGCGAGCGGCCTCCGCGTGCCAAAAATAGTCCGCGGGCACAGCCACGGCCAAAAATAACCGCCCGAAGGTCGGCGCGCCCAAACCCCCCAGCGGAAAAATGGCCAAAAAACGGGTGGGCTATAGCCTTTGGGGGAGGGGTTCGCCAATTTTGTCCGCCGGACTCGGAATGGGGCGAGACTTTGCGAGCGGCCTCTGCGCGCCAAAAATAAGCCGCGGGCACAGCCGCGCCCAAAAATAACCCCCCGAAGGTCGGCGCGCCCCAACCCCCCAGCGGAAAAATGGCCAAAAAACGGGTGGGCTATAGCCTTTGGGGGAGTGGCTCGCCAACTTCGTCCGCCAGATTCGGAATGGGGCGAGACTTTGCGAGCGGCCTCTGCGTGCCAAAAATAAGCCGCGGGCACAGCCGCGCCCAAAAATAACCCCCCGAAGGTCGGCGCGTCCCAACCCCCCAGCGGAAAAAAGGACAAAAAACGGGGGGGCTATAGCCTTGGGGGGAGTGGCTCGCCAACTTCGTCCGCCAGATTCGGAATGGGGCGAGACTTTGCGAGCGGCCTCCGCGCGCCAAAAATAGGCCGCAGGCACAGCCGCGCCAAAAAATAACCCCCCGAAGATCGGCGCGCCCAAACCCCCCAGCGGAAAAATGCCCAAAAAACGGGTGGGCTATAGCCTTGGGGGGAGGGGCTGTCCAACTTCGTCCGCCGGACTCGGAATGGGGCGAGACTCTGCCAGCGGCCTCCGCGTGCCAAAAATAGGCCCCGGGCACAGCCGCGCCCAAAAATAATCACCCGAAGGTCGGCGCGCGCCCAAACCCCAGCGGAAAAATGGCCAAAAACGGGTGGGCTATAGCCTTTGGGGAGGGTTCGCCAACTTCGTCCGCCGGACTCGGAATGGGGCGAGACTTTGCGAGCGGCCTCTGCGTGCCAAAAATAGGCCGCGGGCACAGCCGCGCCAAAAATAACCCCCGAAGTCGGCGCGCCCCAACCCCCCAGCGGAAAAATGGCCAAAAGCGGGTGGGCTATAGCCTTGGGGGAGGGCTGGGCAACTTCGTCCGCCGGACTCGGAATGGGGCGAGACTTTGCGAGCGGCCTCCGCGTGCCAAAAATAGGCTGCGGGCACAGCCGTACCCAAAAATAACCGCCCGAAGATCGGCGCGCCCAAATCCCCCAGCGGAAAAATGGCCAAAAAACGGGTGGGCTATAACCTTGGGGGGAGGGGCTGGCCAACTTCGTCCGCCGGACTCAGAATGGGGCAAGACTTTACGAGTGGCCTCCGCGTGCCAAAAATAGGACGCGGGCACAACCGCGCCCAAAAATAACCGCCCGAAGGCCGGGGCGCCAAGTTCGTCCACTGGAAAAATGGCCGAAAAACGGGTGGGCTATAGCCTTGGGGGGAGGGGCTGGCCAACTTCGTCCGCCGGAATCGGAATGGGGTGAGACTTTGCAAGCGGCGTCCGCGTACCAAAAATAGGCCGTGGTCACAGCCACGCCCAAAAATAACCGCCCGAAGGCCGGGGCGCCTAGTTCGTCCAGCGGAAAAATGGCCAAAAAACGGGTGGGCTATAGACTTGGGGGGAGGGGCTGGCCAACTTCTTCCGCCGGACTCGGAATAGGGCGAAACTTTGCGAGCGGCCTCCGTTTGCCAAAACTAGGCCACGGCACAGCAGCGCCAAAAAATAACCGCCCGAAGGCCGGGCGCCAATTTCGTCCAGCGGAAAAAGGCCACAAAACGGGTAGGCTATAGCCTAGGGGAGTGGGGCTGGCCCACTTCGTCCGCCTCGGACTCGGAATGGCGCGAGACTTTGCGAGCGGCCTCCGTGTACTAAAAATAGGCCGAGGCACTGCCGCGCCTTAAAAATAACCGCCCGAACGCAGGGTTGGCAGGTTCGTCCCATGGAAAAAGGCTATAAAGCGGGTGGGCTATAGCCTTGGGGGGTCGGGCTGGCCAAGTTCGTCCGCCGGACTCGGAATGGGTCGAGACTTTGCGAGCGGCCTCCGTGTACAAAAAATAGGCCGCGGGCATAGTCGCGACCAAAAATAACTGCCCAATGTCCGGGGCGCCAAGTTCAGCCAGCGGAAAAAGGCCACAAAAATGGGTGGGCTATAGCCTTGGGGGCTGGGGCTGGCCAAGTTTGTCCGCCAGACTCAGAATAGGGCGAGACTTTGCGAGCGGCCTTCGTGTGCCAAAAATAGGCCGTGGGCACTGCCGCGCCCAAAAATAACCGCCCGAAGGCCGGGGCGCCAAGTTCATCCAGCGGAAAAAGGCCACAAAAACGGGTGGGCTATAGCCTTGGGGGGTGGGGCTGGCCAAGCTCGTCCGCCGGACTCGGAATGGGGCGAGGCATTTCGAGAGTCATACGTGTTCCAAAAATAGGCTGCGGGCACAGCCGCACCCAAAAATAACCCCCAGAAGACCGGGTTGCAAGGTTCGACCACCGCAAAAAGGCCATAAACCGGGTGGGCTATAGCCTTGGGGGGTGGGGCTGGCCAAGTTCGTCCGCCGGACTCGGAATGGGGTGAGACTTTTCGAGCGGCCTCCGTTTTCCAAAAATAGGCCACGGGCACAGCCGTACCCAAAATTAACCACCCGAAGGCCGGGGCGCCGAGTTCGTCTAGCGGAAAAAGGCCACAAAATTGGGTGGGCTATAGCCTTGGCGGGTGGGGCTGGCCAAGCTCGTCCGCCGGACTCAGAATGGGGCGAGGCATTGCGAGTGGCTTTCGTGTACCAAAAATAGGCTGCGGGCACAGCCGCGCCCAAAATTAACCGCCCGAAGGCCGGGGCGCCAAGTTTGTCCAGCGGAAAAAGGCCACAAAAACGGGTGGGTTATAGCCTTGGGGGGTGTGGCTGGCCAAGTTCTTCCGCCAGACTCCTAATGGGACGAGACTTTGCGAGCGGCCTCCGTGTGCCAAAAATAGGCTGCGGGCACAGCCGCGACCAAAATTAACCGCCCGAAGGCAGGGTCGCCAAGTTCGTCCAGCGCAAAAAGGCCACAAAAACGGGTGGGCTATAGCGTTGGGGGGTGGGGCTGCCCAAGTTTGTCCGCCGGCCTAGGAATGGGATGAGACTTTGCGAGCGGCCTCCGTATGCCAAAAATAGGCCCCGGGCACAGCTGTGCCCAAAAACAACGGCCCGAAGGCCGGGGCGCCAAGTTTGTCCAGCGGAAAAAGGCCACAAAAACGGGTGGGCTATAGCCTTGGGGGGTGGGGCTGGCCAAGTTCGTCCGCCGGACTTGGAATTGGACGAGACATTGCGAGCGGCCACCGTGTGCCAAAAATAGGCCGCGGGCACAGCCGCGCCCAAAAATAACAGCCCGAAGGCCGGGGCGCCAACTTCGTCCAGCGGAAAAAGGCCACAAAAACAGTTGGGCTATAGCCTTGGGGGGTTGGGCTGGCCTAGTTCGTCCGCCGGACTAAGAATGGGGTGAAAATTTGCGAGCGACCTCCGTGTGCCAAAAATAGGCCGTGGGAATAGCTGGGCCAAAAATAACCGGCCGAAGTCCGGGACGCCAAGTTCGTCCTGCGGAAAAAGGCCACAAACTGGGGTGGGCGATAGCCTTGGGGGGCGGGGCTGGCCTAGTCCGTCCGCCGGACAAAGAATGGGGCGAGACTTTGTGAGCAGCCTCTGTGTACCAAAAATAGGCCGCGGGCAAAGCCGCGCCCAAAAATAACCGCCCGAAGGTCGGGACGTCAAGTTCGTCCAGCGGAAAAAGGCCACAAAAACGGGTGGGCTATAGCCTTGGGGGGTGGGGCTGGCCAAGTTAGTCCGCCGGACTCGGAATGGGGAGAGACTTTGCGAGCGGCCTCCGTTTACTATAAATAGGCCGCGGGAAAACCCGCACCCAAAAATAACCGCGCGAAGTCCGAGGCGCCAAGTTCGAAGAGCGGAAAAAGGCCACAAAAACGGGTGGGCTATAGCCTTGGGGGGTGGGGCTGGCCAAGTTCGTCTGCCAGAATCGGAATGGGGTGAGACTTTGCGAGGGGTCTCCGTCTGCCAAAAATAGGCCGCGGGCACAGCCGCGCCCAACAATAACCGCCCGAAGGTCCCGTCCCCAAGTTCGTCCGCCGTAAAAATGCCCAAAGAACGGGTGGGATATAGCCTAGGGGGGTGGGGCTGGCCATGTTCGTCCGCCGGATTCGGAATGGTGCCAGACTTTGCGAGGGGCCTCCGTGTGCCAAAAATAGGCCGCGGGGACAGCCGAGTCAAAAAATAAGCGCCCGAAGGTCCCGCCCCAATTTCGTCCGCCGCAAAAAAATTGCCAAAAAAGCGGGTGGGCTATAGCCTTGGGGGTGGGTCTGGCCATTTTCTTCCGCCTCGGACTTGGAATGGGTCTATACTTTGTGAGGGGCTCGTGTGCCAAAAATAGGACACGGGAACAGCCGCGCCCAAAAATAAGTTCCCGAAGGTCCCGTCCCCAAGTTCGTCCGCCGCAAAAATGCCCAAAAAACGGGTGGGCTATAGCCTTGGGGGGTGGGGCTGGCCAAGTTCGTCTGCCGGACTCGGAATGGGACCAGACTTTGCGAGGGGTCTCCGTGTGCCAAAAATAGGCCGCGGGCACAGCCGCGTCCAAAAATAAGTGCCCGAAGGTCGCGCCCCCAATTTAAATCCGCCGCAAAAATTGCCAAAAACGGTGGGCTATAGCCTTGGGGGTGGGGTTGGCCAAGTTTGTCCGTCCTGTTCGAATGGGGCCAGACTTTGCGAGGTGCCTCCGTGTACAAAAAAATAGGGCCTTGGGCACAGCCGCGTCCCAGAAAAAGCGCCCAAGGCCCCGTCCCCAAGTTCGTCCGCCCTTGCGAAATGGCCCAAAAATGGGTGGGCTATAGCCTTGGGGGGTGGGGCTGGCCAAGTTCATCCGCCGGACTCGGAATGGGGACAGACTATTCAAGGGGCCTCCGTGTGCCAAAAATAAGCACCCGAAGGTCCCGTCCCCATGTTCGTCCGCCGCTAAAATGCCCAAAAAACGGGTGGGCTATAGCCTTGGGGGGTGGGGCTGGCCAAGTTCGTCCGCCGGATTCGGAATGGTGCCAGACTTTGCGAGGGGCCTCCGTGTGCCAAAAATAGGCCGCGGGCACAGCCGCATCCAAAAAATAAGCGCCCGAAGGTCCCGTCCCCAAGTTCGTCCGCCGCAAAAATGCCCAAAAAACGGGTGGGCTATAGCCTTGGGGGGTGGGGCTGGCCAAGTTCGTCTGCCGGACTCGAAATGGGACCAGACTTTGCGAGGGGTCTCCGTGTGCCAAAAATAGGCCGCGGGCACAGCCGCGTCCAAAAATAAGTGCCCGAAGGTCGCGCCCCCAATTTCGTCCGCCGCAAAAATTGTCAAAAAACGGGTGGGCTATAGCCTTGGGGGTGGGGTTGGCCAAGTTGCCGTCCTGGTTGGAATGGGGCCAGACTTTGCGAGAATGCCTCCGTGTACAAAAAATAGGACGCGGGCACAGCCGCGTCCAGAAAAAAGCGCCCGAAGGCCCCGTCCCCAAGTTCGTCCGCCGCGAAATGGCCTAAAAAATGGGTGGGCTATAGCCTTGGGGGGTGGGGCTGGCCAAGTTCATCCGCCGGACTCGGAATGGGGACAGACTATTCAAGGGGCCTCCGTGTGCCAAAAATAAGCACCCGAAGGTCCCGTCCCCATGTTCGTCCGCCGCTAAAATGCCCAAAAAACGGGTGGGCTATAGCCTTGGGGGGTGGGGCTGGCCAAGTTCGTCCGCCGGATTCGGAATGGTGCCAGACTTTGCGAGGGGCCTCCGTGCGCCAAAAATAGGCCGCGGGCACAGCCGCATCCAAAAATAAGCGCCCGAAGGTCCCGCCCCCAATTTCGTCCGCCGCAAAAATTGCCAAAAAACGGGTGGGCTATAGCCTTGGGGGGTGGAGTTGGCCAAGTTCGTCCGCCGGACTTGGAATGGGTCTATACTTTGTGAGGGGCCTGCGTGTGCCAAAAATAGGACACGGGTACAGCCGCGCCCAAAAATAAGCGCCCGAAGGTCCCGCCCCCAATTTCGTCCGCCGCAAAAATTGCCAAAAAACGGGTGGGCTATAGCCTTGGGGGTGGGGTTGGCCAAGTTTGTCCGTCGGATTCGGAATGGGGCCAGACTTTGCGAGGGGCCTCCGTGTACAAAAAATAGGACGCGGGCACAGCCGCGTCCAGAAAAAAGCACCCGAAGGCCCCGTCCCCAAGTTCATCCGCCGCAAAATGGCCCAAAAATGGGTGGGCTATAGCCTTGGGGGGTGGGGCTGGCCAAGTTCATCCGCCGGACTCGGAATGGGGACAGACTATGCAAGGGGCCTCCGTGTGCCAAAAATAGGTTGCGGGCCTCCGTGTGCCAAAAATAAGCACCCGAAGGTCCCGTCCCCAAGTTCGTCCGCCGCAAAAATTCCCAAAAAACGGGTGGGCTATAGCTTTGGGGGGTGGGGCTGGCCAAGTTCGTCCGCCGGATTCGGAATGGGGCCAGACTTTGCGAGGGGTCTCCATCTGCCAAAAATAGGCGCGGCACAGCCGCGCCCAACAATTACCGCCCAAAGGTCCGGTCCCCAAGTTCGTCCGCGGATTCGAATGGTGCCAAACTTTGCGAGGGCTTCCGTGTGCCAAAATAAGCACCCGAAGGTCCCGTCCACAAGTTCGTCCGCCGCTAAAATGCCCAAAAACTGGTGGGCTATAGCCTTGGGGGGTGCGGCTGGCCAAGTTAGACCGAGGGATTCGGAATGGGGCCAGACATTGCGAGGGGCCTCCATATGCCAAAAATAGGCAGAGGGCACAGCCGCGCACAAAAATAACCTCCCGAAGGTCCCGTCCCCAAGTTCGTCCGCCATAAAATGCCCAAAACGGGTGGGCTATAGCCTTGGGGTCTACGGCTGGCCAAGTTCGTCCGCCAGAATCGGAATGGGGCCAGACTTTGCGAGGGGCCTCCGTGTACCAAAAATAGGACGCCGTCGCAGCCGCGCCCAAAAATAAACTCCCCAAGGTCCCGTCCCCAAGTTCGACCGCCGCAAAAATGCCCAAAAAACGGGTTGGCTATAGCCTTGGGGGTGGGGTTGGCCAAGTTTGTCCGTCGGATTCGGAATGGGGCCAGACTTTGCGAGGGGCCTCCGTGTACAAAAAATAGGACGCGGGCACAGCCGCGTCCAGAAAAAAGCACCCGAAGGCCCCGTCCCCAATTTCGTCCGCCGCAAAATGGCCCAAAAATGGGTGGGCTATAGCCTTGGGGGGTGGGGCTGGCCAAGTTCATCCGCCGGACTCGGAATGGGGACAGACTATGCAAGGGGCCTCCGTGTGCCAAAAATAGGTTGCGGGCCTCCGTGTGCCAAAAATAAGCACCCCGAAGGTCCCGTCCCCAAGTTCGTCCGCCCATGAAAATTCCCAAAAACGGGTGGGCTATAGCTTTGGGGGTGGGGTTGGCCAAGTTCGTCCGCCGGATTAGGAATGGGGCCAGACTTTGCGAGGGTCTCCATCTGCCAAAAATAGGCCGCGGCACAGCCCGCGCCCAACAATTACCGCCCAAAGGTCCGGTCCCCAAGTTCGTCCGCGGATTCGGAATGGTGCCAAACTTTGCGAGGGCTTCCGTGTGCCAAAAATAAGCACCCGAAGGTCCCGTCCACAAGTTCGTCCGCCGCTAAAATGCCCAAAAAACTGGTGGGCTATAGCCTTGGGGGGTACGGCTGGCCAAGTTCGACCGCGGGATTCGGAATGGGGCCAGACTTTGCGAGGGGCCTCCATCTGCCAAAAATAGGCCGCGGGCACAGCCGCGCCCAAAAATAACCGCCCGAAGGTCCCGTCCCCAAGTTCGTCCGCCATAAAAATGCCCAAAAAACGGGTGGGCTATAGCCTTGGGGGGTACGGCTGGCCAAGTTCGTCCGCCAGAATCGGAATGGGGCCAGACTTTGCGAGGGGCCTCCGTGTACCAAAAATAGGACGCCGTCGCAGCCGCGCCCAAAAATAAACTCCCCAAGGTCCCGTCCCCAAGTTCGACCGCCGCAAAAATGCCCAAAAAACGGGTTGGCTATAGCCTTGGGGGGTGGGGCTGGCCAAGTTCGTCCGCCGGACTCGGAATGGGGCCAGACTTTACGAGGGGCTTCCGTGTGCCAAAAATAGGCCGCGGGCACAGCGGCGCCCAAAAATAAGCACCCGAAGGTCCCGTCCCCGAGTTCGTCCGCCGCAAAAATGCCCAAAAAACGGGTGGGCTATAGCCTTGGGGGGTGGGGCTGGCCATGTTCGTCCGCCGGACTCATATTGGGGCCAGGCTTTGCGAGGGGCCTCCGTGTGCCAAAAATAGGCTACGGGCACAGCCGCGCCCAAAAATAAGCGCCCGAAGGTCCCGTCCCCAAGTTTGTCCGCTGCAAAAATGCCCAAAAAACGGGTGGACTATAGCCTTGGTGGGTGGGGCTGGCCAAGTTCGTCCGACGGACTCAGAATGGGGCCAGACTTTGCGAGGGGCCTCTGTGTGCCAAAAATATGCCGCGGGCACAGCCGCGCCCAAAAATAAGCACCCGAAGGTCCCGTCCCAAAGTTCGTCCGCCGCTAAAATGCACAAAAAATGGGTGGGCGATAGCCTTGGGGGGAGGGGCTGGCCAAGTTCGTCCGCCGGACTCGGAATGGGGCCAGACTTTGCAAGGGGCCTCCGTGTGCCAAAAATAGGCCGCGGTCATGGCCGCGCCCAAAAATAAGCGCCCGAAGGTCCCGTCCCCAAGTTCGTCCGCTGCAAAAATGCCCAAAAAACGGATGGGCTATAGCCTCGGGGGGTGGGGCTGGCCAAGTTCGTCCGCCGGACTCGGAATAGGGCCAGACATTGCGAGGGGCCTCCGCGTACCAAAACTAGGCCGACGGCGCAGCCGCGTCCAAAAATAAGCGCCCGAAGGTCCCGTCCCCAAGTTCGTCCGCCGCAAAAATGCACAAAAAACGGGTGGGCTATAGCCTTGGGGGGTGGGGCTGGCCAAGTTCATCCGCCGGACTCATAATGGGGCCAGGCATTGCGAGGGGCCTCCGTGTGCCAAAAATAGGCTGCGGGTACAGCCGCGCCCAAAAATAAGCGCCCGAAGGTCCCGTCCCCAAGTTAGTCCGCCGCAAAAATGCCCAAAAAACGGGTGGACTATAGCCTTGGGGGGTGGGGCTGGCCAAGTTCGTCCGACGGACTCAGAATGGGGCCAGACTTTGCGAGGGGCCTCCGTGTGCCAAAAATATGCCGCGGGCACAGCCACGCCCAAAAATAAGCACCCGAAGGTCCCGTCCCAAAGTTCGTCCGCCGCTAAAATGCACAAAAAATGGGTGGGCGATAGCCTTGGGGGGAGGGGCTGGCCAAGTTCGTCCGCCGGACTCGGAATGGGGCCAGACTTTGGGAGGTGCCTCCGTGTGCCAAAAATAGGCCGCGGGCAAGGCCGCGCCAAAAATAAGCGCCGAAGGTCCCGTCCCCCAAGTTCGTCCGCTCACAAAATGCCCAAAAAATGGGGGGGCTATAGCCTTGGGGGGTGGGGTTGGCCAAGTTTGTCCGCCGGACTCGGAATGGGGCCAGACTTTGCGAGGTGCCTCCGTGTGCCAAAAATAGGCCGCGGTCACAGCCACGTCCAAAAACAAGGGCCGAACATCCGGTTCCCAAGTTCGTCCCGCCGCAAAAAGCCCAAAAAGCAGGTGGGTATAGCCTTGGGGAGGGCTGGCCAAGTTCGTCCGCCCGGACTCGGAATGGGGCCAGAGTTTCCAAGGGGCCTACGTGTGCCAAAAATACACCACGGCACAGCCGCGCTAAAAAATAAGCGCCCGAAGGTCCGGTCCCCAAGTTCGTCCGCCACAAAAATGCCCAAAAAGCGGGTGGGCTATAGCCTTGGGGGGAGGGGCTGGCCAACTTTCGTCCGCCGGACTCGGAATGGGGCCAGAGTTTGTGAGGGGCTTCCGTGTACCAAAAATAGGCCGTGGGCACAGCCGCGCCCAAAAATAACTGCCCGAAGGTCCGGTCCCCAAGTACGTCCGCCGCAAAAATGCCCAAAAAACGGGTGGGCTATAGCCTTGGGGGGTGGGGCTGTCCATGTTCGTCCGCCGGATTCGGAATGGGGCCAGACTTTGCAAGGGGCCTCTGTGTACTAAAAATAGGATGCCATCACAGCCGTCCCCTAAAATAAGCGCCCGAAGGTCCGGTCCCCAAGTTCGTCCGCCGAAAAAATGCCCAAAAAACGGGTGGGCTATAGCCTTGGGGGAAGGGGTTGCCAAGTTCGTCCGCCGGACTCGGAATGGGGCTAGACTTTGCGAGGGGCCTCCGTGTACCAAAAATAGACCGCGGACACAGCCGCGCCAAATAATAAGTGCCCGAAGGTCCGGTCCCCAAGTTCGTCCGCCACAAAAATGCCCAAAAAACGGGTGGGCTCTAGCCTTGGGGGGAGGGGCTGGCCAAGTTCGTCCGCCGGACTCGGAATGGGGCTAGAGTTTCCAAGGGGCCTCCGTGTGCCAAAAATACGCCGCGGGCACAGCCGCGCTAAAAAATAAGCACCTGAAGGTCCGGTCCCCAAGTTCTTCCGCCGCAAAAATGCCCAAAAAACGGGTGGGCTATAGCCTTGGGGGAAGGGCTGGCTGAAGTTCGTCCGGCGGACTTGGAATGGGGCCAGAGTTTGTGAGGGGCCTCCGTGTGCCAAAAATAAGCCGCGGCCACAGCCGCGCCCAAAAATAACTGCCCGAAGGTCCGGTCTCCAAGTTCGTCCGCCGCAAAAATGCCCAAAAAACGGGTGGGCTATAGCCTTGGGGGGTGGGGCTGGCCATGTTCATCCGCCGGATTTGGAATGGTGCCAGACTTTGCGAGGGGACTCTGTGTACCAAAAATAGGACACCGTCACAGCCGTCCCCTAAAATAAGCGCCCGAAGGTCCGGTCCCCAAGTTCGTCCGCCACAAAAATGCCCAAAAAACGGGTGGGCTATAGCCTTGGGGGGAGGGGCTGGCCAAGTTCGTCCGCCGGACTCGGAATGGGGTCAGACTTTACGAGGGGCCTCCGTGTGCCAAAAATAGGCCGCGGGCACAGCGGCACCCAAAAATAAGAACCCCAAGGTCCAGTCCCCAAGTTCGTCCGCCGCAAAAATGCCCAAAAAACGGGTCGGCTATAGCCTTGTGGGGAGGGGCTGGCCAAGTTCGTTCGCCAGACTCGGAATGGGGCGAGACTTTGCGAGCGGCCTCCGTGTGCCAAAAATAGGCTGCGGGTACAGCCACACCCAAAAATAAACACCCGAAGGCCGGGGCGCCATGTTCGTCCAGCGGAAAATGGCCACAAAAACGGGTGGGCTATAGCCTTGGGGGGTGGGCTGGCCAAGTTAAATCCGCCGGTCTCGGAATGGGGCTAGAGTTTCCAAGGGGCCTCCGTGTGCCAAAAATACGCCGCGGGCACAGCCGCGCTCAAAAATAAGCACCTGAAGGTCCGGTCCCCAAGTTCTTCCGCCGCAAAAATGCCCAAAAAACGGGTGGGCTATAGCCTTGGGGGGAGGGGCTGGCCAAGTTAAATCCGCGGACTCGGAATGGGGCTAGAGTTTCCTAGGGGCCTCCGTGTGCCAAAAATACGCCGCGGCCACAGCCGCGCCCAAAAATAACTGCCCGAAGGTCCGGTCCCCAAGTTCGTCCGCCGCAAAAATGCCCAAAAAACGGGTGGGCTATAGCCTTGGGGGGTGGGGCTGGCCATGTTCATCCGCCGGATTTGGAATGGTGCCAGACTTTGCGAGGGGACTCTGTGTACCAAAAATAGGACGCCGTCACAGCCGTCCCCTAAAATAAGCGCCCGAAGGTCCGGTCCCCAAGTTCGTCCGCCACAAAAATGCCCAAAAAATGGGTGGGCTATAGCCTTGGGGGGAGGGGCTAGCCAAGTTCGTCCGCCGGACTCGGAATGGGGTCAGACTTTGCGAGGGGCCTCCGTGTGCCAAAAATAGGCCGCGGGCACAGCGGCACCCAAAAATAAGTACCCCAAGGTCAGACTTTGCGAGGGGACTCTGTGTACCAAAAATAGGACGCCGTCACAGCCGTCCCCTAAAATAAGCGCCCGAAGGTCCGGTCCCCAAGTTCGTCCGCCACAAAAATGCCCAAAAAATGGGTGGGCTATAGCCTTGGGGGGAGGGGCTGGCCAAGTTCGTCCGCCGGACTCGGAATGGGGTCAGACTTTGCGAGGGGCCTCCGTGTGCCAAAAATAGGCCGCGGGCACAGCGGCACCCAAAAATAAGTACCCCAAGGTCCCGTCCCCAAGTTCGTCCGCCGCAAAAATGCCCAAAAAACGGGTCGGCTATAGCCTTGTGGGGAGCGGCTGGCCAAGTTCTCGTCCATGCCGACTCGGAATGGGGCGAGACTTTGCGAGCGGCCTCCGTGTGCCAAAAATAGGCTGCGGGTACAGCCACACCCAAAAATAAACCCCCTAAGGCCGGGGCGCCATGTTTTTCCAGCGTAAAATGGCCACAAAAAGGGTTGGGATTTAGCCTTGGGGGTTGGGCTGGCCAAGTTCGTCCGCCGCGGACTCGGAATGGGGACAGACTTTGCGAGCGGCCTCCGTGTGCCAAAAATAGGCCGCGGGCACAGGCGCGCCCAAAAATAACCGCCCGAAGGCCGGGGTGCCAAGTTCGTCCAGTGGAAAAAGGCCTCAAAAACGGGTGGGCTATAGCCTTGGGGGGTGGGTCTGGCCAAGTTAGTCTGCCGGACTCGGAATGGGGCGAGACTTAGCGAATGGCCTTTGTGTGCCAAAATTACATTGCAGACACAGCCGCGCCCAAAAATAACAGCCCGAAGGCCGGGGCGCCAAGTTCGTCCAGCGGAAAAAGACCACAAAAAAGGGTGGGCTATAGCCTTGTGGGGTGGGGCTGGCCAAGTTCGTCCGCCGGACTCGGAATGGGACGAGACTTTGCGAGCGGCCTCCGTGTGCCAAAAATCAGCCGTGGACACAGCCAAGGCCAAAAATAACCGCCCGAAGGCCGGGGCGCCAAGTTCGTCCAGCGGAAAAAGGCCACAAAAACGGGTGGGCTATAGCCTTGGGGGGTGGAGCTGGCCAAGTTCGTCCGCCGGACTCGAAATGTGGCGAGACTTTGCGAGCAGCCTCCGTGTGCCAAAAATAGGCCGCGGGCACAGCCGTGTCCAAAAATAACCGCCCGAAGGCCGGGGCGCCAAGTTCGTCCAGCAGAAAAAGGCCACAAAAACGGTTGGGCTATAGCCTTGGGGGGTGGAGCTGGTCAAGTTCGTCCGCCGGACTCAAAATGCGGCGAGACTTTGCGAGCGGCCTCCGTGTGCCAAAAATAGGCCGCGGGCACAGGCGCGCCAAAAATAACCGCCCGAAGGCCGGGTGCCAAGTTCGTCCAGTGGAAAAAGGCCTCAAAACGGGTGGGCTATAGCCTTGGGGGTGTGTCAGCCAAGTTCGTCTGCCGGACTCGGAATGGGGCGAGACTTTGCGAATGGCCTCTGTGCGCCAAAAATATGTTGCGGACACAGCCGCGCCCAAAAATAACAGCACGAAGGCCGGGGCGCCAAGTTTGTCCAGCGGAAAAAGGCCACAAAAAAGGGTGGGCTATAGCCTTGTGGGGTGGGGCTGGCCAAGTTCGTCCGCCGGACCCGGAATGGGGCGAGACTTTGCGAGCGGCCTCCGTGTGCCAAAAATCAGCCGCGGGCACAGCCGCACCCAAAAATACCCTCCCGAAGGCCGCGGCGCCAAGTTCGTCCAGCG
The DNA here is from genome assembly GCA_030444885.1 of Citrus sp. QX-2021. Taxonomy (NCBI): domain Eukaryota; kingdom Viridiplantae; phylum Streptophyta; class Magnoliopsida; order Sapindales; family Rutaceae; genus Citrus; species Citrus sp. QX-2021. Next base: position 46,227 of record JAUJEF010000401.1, on the reverse strand, counting down.
GAAAAAGGCCACAAAAACGGGTGGGCTATAGCCTTGGGGGGTGGGGCTGGCCAACTTCGTCCGCCGGACTCGGAATGGCGCGAGACTTTACGAGCGGCCTCCGTGTGCCAAAAATAGTCCCCGGGCACAGCCGCGCCCAAAAATAACCGCCCGAAGGGCAGGGCGCCAATTTCGTCCAGCGGAAAAAGGCCACAAAAACGGGTGGGCTATAGCCTTGGGGGGTGGGGCTGGCCAACTTCGTCCGCCGGACTTGGAATGGCGCGAGACTTTGTTAGGCGCCTCCGTGTGCCAAAAGTAAGCTGCGGACACAGCCGCGCCAAAAAATACCCGCCCAAAGGCGGCGGCGCCAAGTTCGTCCAGGGGAAAAAGGCCACAAAAACGGGTGGGCTATAGCCTTGGGGGGTGGGGCTAGCTAAATTCGTCCGCCGGACTTGGAAAGGCGCGAGACTTTACGAGGCGCGTCCGTACGCCAATAATAGGCCGCGGGCACAGCCGCGCCCAAAAATACCCGCCCGAAGGCCGCGGCGCCAAGTTCATCCAGAGGAAAAAGGCCACAAAAACGGGTGGGCTATAGCCTTGGAGGGTGGGGCTGGCCAACTTCGTCCGCCGGACTCGGAATGGCGCGAGACTTTACGAGGCACCTCCGTGCGCCAATAATAGGCCGCGGGCACAGCCGCGCCCAAAAATACCCGCCCGAAGGCCGCGGCGCCAAGTTCATCCAGAGGAAAAAGGCCACAAAAACGGGTGGGCTATAGCCTTGGGGGGTGGGGCCGGCCAACTTCGTCCGCCGGACTCGGAATGGTGCGAGAGTTTGCGAGGCACCTCCGTGTGCCAAAAATAGGACGCGGGCACAGCCGCGACCAAAAGTTCGCGACCGAGGGCGGGGGGGCCAGGTTCGTCCAGCGGAAAAAGGCCACAAAAACGGGTGAGCTATAGCCTTGGGGGGTGGGGAAGGCCAACTTCGTCCGCCGGACACGGAATGGCGCGAGACTTTGCGAGGTGCCTCCGTGTGCCAAATATAGGCCGCGGACACAGCCGCGACCAAAAACACCCGCCCGAAGGCCGCGGCGCCAAGTTCGTCCAGCGGAAAAAGGCCACAAAAACGGGTCGGCTATAGCCTTGGGGGGTGGGGCTGGCCGACTTCGTCCGCCGGACTCGGAATGGCGCGAGACTTTGCGAGGCGCGTCCGTGTGCAAAAAATAGGCCGCGGACACAGCCGCGCCCAAAAACACCCGCCCGACGGCCGCCGCGCCAAGTTCGTCCAGCGGAAAAAGGCCACAAAAACGGGTGGGCTATAGCGTTGGGGGGTGGGGCTGGCCCACTTCGTCCGCCGGACTCGGAATGGCGCGAGAATTTGCGAGGTGCCTACGTGTGCAAAAAATAGGCACAGGCACAGCCGCGCCAAAAAATACCCGCCCGAAGGCCGCGGCGCCAAGTTCGTCCAGCTGAAAAAGGCCACAAAAACGGGTGGGATATAGTCTTGGGGGGTGGGGCTGGCCAACTTCGTCCGCCGGACTCGGAATGGCGCGAGACTTTGCAAGGAGCCTGCGTGTGTCAAAAATGGGCCGCGGGCACAGCCGCGCGCAAAAATACCCGCCTGAAGGCCGCGGCGCCAAGTTCGTCCAGCGGAAAAAGGCCAACAAAACGGGTGGGCTATAGCCTTGGGGGGTGGGGCTGGCCAACTTCGTCCGCCGGACTCGGAATGGTGCGAGACTTTGCGAGGCGCCTACGTATGCCAAAATTAGGCCGCGGGCACAGCCGCGCCCAAAATTACCTGCCCGAAGGCCGCGGCGCGAAGTTCGTCCAGCTGAAAAAGGCCACAAAAACGGGTGGGATATAGCCTTGGGGGGTGAGGCTGGCAAAGTTCGTCCGCCGGACTCGGAATGGCGCGAGAGGTTGCGAGGCGTCTCCGTGTGCCAAAAATAGGCCGCGGACACAGCCGCGTCCAAAAATACCCGCCCGAAGGCCGCGGCACCAAGTTCGTCCAGCGGAATAAGGCCACAAAAACGGGTGGGCTATAGCCTTGGGGGGTGGGGCTGGCCAACTTCGTCCGCCGGACTCGGAATGGCGCGAGACTTTGCGAGGCGCGTCCGTGTGCTAAAAATAGGCCGCGGAGACAGCCGCGCCCAAAAATACCCGCCCGAAGGCCGCGGCGCCAAGTTCGTCCAGCTGAAAAAGGCCACAAAAACGGGTGGGATATAGCCTTGGGGGGTGGGGCTGGCCAACTTCGTCCGCCGGACTCGGAATGGCGCGAGACTTTGCAAGGAGCCTGCGTGTGTCAAGAATGGGCCGCGGGCACAGCCGCGCGCAAAAATACCCGCCTGAAGGGTGCGGCGCCAAGTTCGTCCAGCGGAAAAAGGCCAACAAAACGGGTGGGCTATAGCCTTGGGGGGTGGGGCTGGACAACTTCGTCCGCCGGACTCGGAATGGTGCGAGACTTTTCGAGGCGCCTACGTGTGCCAAAATTAGGCCGCGCGCACAGCCGGGCCCAAAATTACCTGCCCGAAGGCCGCGGCGCCAAGTTCGTCCAGCTGAAAAAGGCCACAAAAACGGGTGGGATATAGCCTTGGGGGGTGAGGCTGGCCAAATTCGTCCGCCGGACTCGGAATGGCGCGAGAGGTTGCGAGGCGTCTCCGTGTGCCAAAAATAGGCCGCGGACACAGCCGCGTCCAAAAATACCCGCCCGAAGGCCGCGGCACCAAGTTCGTCCAGCGGAATAAGGCCACAAAAACGGGTGGTCTATAGCCTTGGGGGGTCGGGCCGGCCAAGTTCGTCCGCCGGACTCGGAATGGGGAGAGGCTTTGCAAGCGGTCTCTGTGTGCCAAAAATAGGCCGCGGGCACAGCTGCGCCCAAAAATAACTGCCCGAAGGCCGGGGCGCCAAGTTCGTCCAGCGGAAAAATGCCACAAAAACGGGTGGGCTATAGCCTTGGGGGGTGGGGCTGGCTAAGTTCGTCCGCGGGACTCGGAATGGGGCGAGCCTTTGCGAGTGGCCTCCGTGTGCCAAAAATAGGCCACAGGCATAGCCGTGCCAAAAATAGGCCACAGGCATAGCCGTGCCCAAAAATAACTGCCCGAAAGCCGGAACGCCAAGTTCGTCCGGCGGAAAAAGGCCACAAAAACGCGCGGGCTATAGCCTTGGGTGGTGGGGCCGGCCATGTTCGTCCACCGGACTCGGAATGGGGTAAGATTTTGCGAGCGGCGGCCGTGTGCCAAAACTAGGCCGTGGGCACAGGTGCACCCAAAAATAACCGCCCGAAGGCCGTGGCGCCAAGTTCGTCCAGCGGAAAAAGGCCATAAAGACGGGCGGGCTATAGCCTTGGGGGGTGGGGCTGGCCAAGTTCGTCCGCCGGAGTCAGAATGGGACGAGACTTTGCGAGCGGCCTCTGTGTGCCAAAAGTAGGCCGCGGGCACAGACGCGCCCAAAAATAACTGCCCGAAGGCCGGGGCGCCAAGTTCGTCCAGCGGAAAAAGGCCACAAAAACGGGTGGGCTATAGCCTTGGGGGGTGGGGCTGGCCAAGTTAGTCCGCCGGACTCGGAATGGGATGAGACTTTGTGAGCGGCCTCCGTGTGCCAAAAATAGGCCGCGGGCACAGCCGTACCCAAAAATAATGGCCCGAAAGCAGGGGCGCCAAGTTCGTCCAGCGGAAAAAAGCCACAAAAACATGTGGGCTATAGCCTTGGGGGGTGGGGCTGGCCAAGTTCGTCCGCCGGACTCGGAATGGGATGAGACTTTGCGAGCGGCGTCCGTGTACCAAAAATAGGCCGCCGGCATAGCCGTGCCCAAAAATAACCGCCCTAACGCAGGGTCGCCAAGTTCGTCTAGCGGAAAATGGCCACAAAAACGGGTGTGCTATAGCCTTGGGGGGTGGGGCTAGCCAAGTTCGACCGCCGGACTCAGAATGGGGCGAGATTTTGCGATCGGCCTCCATGTGCCAAAAATAGACCGCAAGCACAGCCGCACCCAAAAATAACCGCCTGAAGGTGGGGCGCCAAGTGGGGCTGGCAGGGTTCGTCCAGCCGGACTCGGAATGGGGCGAGACTTTGCGAGCGGCCTCCGTGTGCCAAAAATAGGCCGCAAGCACAGCCGCACCAAAAAATAACGGCCCGAAAGCCGGGGCGCCAAGTTCGTCCAGCGGAAAAAGGCCACATAAACGGGTGGTCTATAGCCTTGGGGGGTCGGGCCGGCCAAGTTCGTCCGCCGGACTCGGAATGGGGAGAGGCTTTGCAAGCGGTCTCTGTGTGCCAAAAATAGGCCGCGGGAACAGCCACGCCCAAAAATAATCGCCCGAAAGCCGGGGCACCAAGTTCGTCCAGCGGAAAAAAGCCACAAAAATGTGTGGGTTATAGCCTTGGGGGGTGGGGCTGGCCAAGTTCGTCCGCCGGACTCGGAATGGGACGAGACTTTGCGAGCACCCTCCATGTGCCAAAAATAGGCTGCAAACACAGCCGTACCCAAAAATAACCGCCCGAAGGCCGGGGCGCCAAGTTAGTCAAGCGGAAAAAGGCCACAAAAACGGGTGGACTATAGCCTTGGGGGGTGGGGCTGTCCAAGTTCGTCCGCCGGACTCGGAATGGGGCGAGACTTTGCGAGCGGCCTCCGTGTGAAAAAAATAGGCCGCGGGCTCAGCCGCGCCCAAAAATAACCGCCCGAAGGCCGGGGCGCCAAGTTCGTCCAGCGGAAAAAGGCCACAAAAACGGGTGGGCTATAGCCTTGGGGGGTGGGGCTGGCCAACTTCGTCCGCCGGACTCGGAATGGCGCGAGACTTTGCGAGCGGCCTCCGTGTGAAAAAAATAGGCCGCGGGCTCAGCCGAGCCCAAAAATAACCGCCCGAAGGCCGGGGCGCCAAGTTCGTCCAGGGGAAAAAGGCCACAAAAGCGAGTGGGCTATAGCCTTGGGGGTGGGGCTGGCCAACCGTCCACCGGACTCGGAATGGCGTGAGACTTTGCGATCGGCCTCCGTGTGAAAAAAATAGGCCGCGGGCTCAGCCGCGCCCAAAAATAACCACCCGAAGGCCGGGGCGCCAAGTTCGTCCAGTGGAAAAAGGCCACAAAAACGGGTGGGCTATAGCCTTGGGGGGTGGGGCTGGCCAACTTCGTCCGCCGGACTCGTAATGGCGCGAGCTTTTACGAGCTCCCTCCGTGTGCAAAAAATAGGCCCCGGCCACAGCCGTGCCCGGAAATAACCACCCGAAGGCCGGGGCGCCAAGTTCGTCCAGCGGAAAAAGGCCACAAAAACGGGTGGGCTATAGCCTTGGGGGGTGGGGCTGGCCAACTTCGTCCGCCGGATTCGGAATGGTACGAGACTTTGCGAGCGGCCTCCGTGTGCCAAAAATAGGTCCCGGGCACAGCCGCGCCCAAAAATAACCCCCCGAAGGCCGGGGCGCCAAGTTCGTCCAGCGGAAAAAGGCCACAAAAACGGGTGGGCTATAGCCTTGGGGGGTGGGGCTGGCCAACTTCGTCCGCCGGACTCGGAATGGCGCGAGACTTTGCCAGCGGCCTCCGTGTGAAAAAAATAGGCCGCGGGCTCAGCCGCGCCCAAAAATAACCGCCCGAAGGCCGGGGCGCCAAGTTCGTCCAGCGGAAAAAGGCCACAAAAACGGGTGGGCTATAGCCTTGGGGGGTGGGGCTGGCCAACTTCGTCCGCCGGACTCGTAATGGCGCGAGCTTTTGCGAGCTCCCTCCGTGTGCAAAAAATAGGCCCCGGCCACAGCCGTGCCCGGAAATAACCGCCCGAAGGCCGGGGCGCCAAGTTCGTCCAGCGGAAAAAGGCCACAAAAACGGGTGGGCTATAGCCTTGGGGGGTGGGGCTGGCCAACTTCGTCCGCCGGATTCGGAATGGTACGAGACTTTGCGAGCGGCCTCCGTGTGCCAAAAATAGGTCCCGGGCACAGCCGCGCCCAAAAATAACCCCCCGAAGGCCGGGGCGCCAAGTTCGTCCAGCGGAAAAAGGCCACAAAAACGGGTGGGCTATAGCCTTGGGGGGTGGGGCTGGGCAACTTCGTCCGCCGGACTCGGAATGGGGCGAGACTTTGCGAGCGGCCACCGTGTGAAAAAAATAGGCCGCGGGCTCAGCCGCGCCCAAAAATAACCGCCCGAAGGCCGGGGCGCCAAGTTCGTCCAGCGGAAAAAGGCCACAAAAACGGGCGGGATATAGCCTTGGGGGGTGGGGCTGGGCAACTTCGTCCGCCGGACTCGGAATGGCGCGAGACTTTGCGGGCGGCCTCCGTGTGCCAAAAATAGGCCCCGGCCAAAGCCGCGCCCAAAAATAACCGCCCGAAGGCCGGGACACCAAGTTCGTCCAAAGGAAAAAGGCCACAAAAACGGGCGGCCTATAGCCTTGGGGGGTGGGGCTGGCCCGCTTCGTCCGCCGGACTCGGAATGGCGCGAGATTTTGCGAGCGGCCTCCGTGTGCCAGAAATAGGCCCTGGGAACAGCCGCGCCCAAAAATAACCGCCCGAAGGCCGGGGCGCCAAGTTCGTCCAGCGGAAAAAGGGCACAAAAACGGGCGGCCTATAGCCTTGGGGGGTGGGGCTGGCCCGCTTCGTCCGCCGGACTCGGAATGGCGCAAGATTTTGCGAGCGGCCTCCGTGTGCCAGAAATAGGCCGTGGGCACAGCCGCGCCCAAAAATAACCGCCCGAAGGCCGGGGCGCCAAGTTCGTCCAGCGGAAAAAGGCCACAAAAACGGGTGGGCTATAGCCTTGGGGGGTGGGGCAGGCCGACTTCGTCCGCCGGACTCGGAATGGCGCGAGACTTTGCGAGCGGCCTCCGTGTACCAAATATAGGTGCCGGGCACAGCCGTGCCCAAAAATAACCGCCCGAATGCCGGAACGCCAAGTTCGTCGAGCGGAAAAAGGCCACAAAAACGGGCGGGATATAGCCTTGGGGGGTGGGGCTGGCCAACTTCGTCCGCCGGACGCGCAATGGCGCGAGACTTTGCGAGCGGCCTCCGTGCGCCAAAAATAGGACCCGGGCACAGCCGCGCCCAAAAATAACTGCCCGATGGCCGGGGCGCAGAGTTCGTCCAGCGGAAAAAGGCCACAAAAACGGGTGGGCTATAGCCTTGTGGGGTGGGGCTGGCCAACTTCGTTCGTCGGACTCGGAATGGCGCGAGACTTTGGGAGCGGCCTCCGTGCGCCAAAAATAGGCCCCGGGCAAAGCCGCACCCAAAAATAACCGCCTGAATGCCGGAACGCCAAGTTCGTCGAGCGGAAAAAGGCCACAAAAACGGGCGGGATATAGCCTTGGGGGGTGGGGCTGGGCAACTTCGTCCGCCGGACTCGGAATGGCGCGAGACTTTGCGGGCGGCCTCCGTGTGCCAAAAATAGGCCCCGGCCAAAGCCGCGCCCAAAAATAACCGCCCGAAGGCCGAGATACCAAGTTCGTCCAAAGGAAAAAGGCCACAAAAACGGGCGGCCTATAGCCTTGGGGGGTGGGGCTGGCCCGCTTCGTCCGCCGGACTCGGAATGGCGCGAGATTTTGCGAGCGGCCTCCGTGTGCCAGAAATAGGCCCTGGGCACAGCCGCGCCCAAAAATAACCGCCCGAAGGCCGGGGCGCCAAGTTCGTCCAGCGGAAAAAGGCCACAAAAACGGGTGGGCTATAGCCTTGGGGGGTGGGGCTGGCCGACTTCGTCCGCCGGACTCGGAATGGCGCGAGACTTTGCGAGTGGCCTCCGTGTGCCAAATATAGGCGCCGGGCACAGCCGTGCCCAAAAATAACCGCCCGAATGCCGGAACGCCAAGTTCGTCGAGCGGAAAAAGGCCACAAAAACGGGCGGGATATAGCCTTGGGGGGTGGGGCTGGGCAACTTCGTCCGCCGGACTCGGAATGGCGCGAGACTTTGCGCGCGGCCTCCGTGTGCCAAAAATAGGCCCCGGCCAAAGCCGCGCCCAAAAATAACCGCCCGAAGGCCGGGACACCAAGTTCGTCCAACGGAAAAAGGCCACAAAAACGGGCGGCCTATAGCCTTGGGGGGTGGGGCTGGCCCGCGACCTCCGCCGGACTCGGAATGGCGCGAGACTTTGCGAGCGGCCTCCGTGTGCCAGAAATAGGCCCTGGGCACAGCCGCGCCCAAAAATAACCGCCCGAAGGCCGGGGCGCCAAGTTCGTCCAGCGGAAAAAGGCCACAAAAACGGGTGGGCTATAGCCTTGGGGGGTGGGGCAGGCCGACTTCGTCCGCCGGACTCGGAATGGCGCGAGACTTTGCGAGCGGCCTCCGTGTGCCAGAAATAGGCCCCGGACACAGCCGCACCCAAAAATAACCGCCCGAAGGCTAGGGCGCCAAGTTCGTCCTGCGGAAAAAGGCCACAAAAACGGGTGGGCTATAGCCTTGGGGGGTGGGGCAGGCCGACTTCGTCCGCCGGACTCGGAATGGCGCGAGACTTTGCGAGCGGCCTCCGTGTGCCAGAAATAGGCCCCGGGCACAGCCGCGCCCAAAAATAACCGCCCGAAGGCCGGGGCGCCAAGTTCGTCCAGCGGAAAAAGGCGACAAAAACGGGTGGGCTATAGCCTTGGGGGGTGGGGCAGGCCGACTTCGTCCGCTGGACTCGGAATGGCGCGAGACTTTGCGAGCGGCCTCCGTGTGCCAAATATAGGCGCCGGGCACAGCCGTGCCCAAAAATAACCGCCCGAATGCCGGAACGCCAAGTTCGTCGAGCGGAAAAAGGCCACAAAAACGGGCGGGATATAGCCTTGGGGGGTGGGACTGGGCAACTTCGTCCGCCGGACTCGGAATGGCGCGAGACTTTGCGGGCGGCCTCCGTGTGCCAAAAATAGGCCCCGGCCAAAGCCACGCCCAAAAATAACCGCCCGAAGGCCGGGACACCAAGTTCGTCCAACGGAAAAAGGCCACAAAAACGGGCGGCCTATAGCCTTGGGGGGTGGGGCTGGCCCGCTTCATCCGCCGGACTCGGAATGGTGCGAGACTTTGCGAGCGGCCTCCGTGTGCCAGAAATAGGCCCTGGGCACAGCCGCGCCCAAAAATAACCGCCCGAAGGCCGGGGCGCCAAGTTCGTCCAGCGGAAAAAGGCCACAAAAACGGGTGGGCTATAGCCTTGGGGGGTGGGGCAGGCCGACTTCGTCCGCCGGACTCGGAATGGCGCGAGACTTTGCGAGCGGCCTCCTTGTGCCAGAAATAGGCCCCGGGCACAGCCGCACCCAAAAATAACCGCCCGAAGGCCGGGGCGCCAAGTTCGTCCAGCGGAAAAAGGCCACAAAAACGGGTGGGCTATAGCCTTGGCGGGTGGGGCAGGCCGACTTCGTCCGCCGGACTCGGAATGGTGCGAGACTTTGCGAGCGGCCTCCGTGTGCCAGAAATAGGCCCCGGGCACAACCGCGCCCAAAAATAACCGCCCGAAGGCCGGGGCGCCAAGTTCGTCTAGCGGAAAAAGGCCACAAAAACGGGTGGGCTATAGCCTTGGGGGGTGGGGCAGGCCGACTTCGTCCGCCGGACTCGGAATGGCGCGAGACTTTGCGAGCGCCCTCCGTGTGCCAGAAATAGGCCCCGGGCACAGCCGCGCCCAAAAATAACCGCCCGAATGCCGGGGCACCAAGTTTGTCCAGCGGAAAAAGGCCGCAAAAACGGGTGGGCTATAGCCTTGGGGGGTGGGGCTGGCGAACTTCGTCCGCCGGACTCGGAATGGCGCGAGACTTTGCGTGGAACCTCCGTGTGCCAAAAATAGGCCGCGGGCACAGCCGCGACCAAAAATACCCGCCCGAAGGCCGCGGCGTCAAGTTCGTCCAGCGGAAAAAGGCCGCAAAAACGGGTGGGCTATAGCCTTGGGGGGTGGGGCTGGCCCACTTCGTCCGCCGGACTCGGAATGGCGCGAGACTTTGCGAGCGGCCTCCGTGTACCAAAAATAGGCCCCGGGCACAGCCGCGCCCAAAAATAACCGCCCGAATGCCGGGGCACCAAGTTTGTCCAGCGGAAAAAAGCCGCAAAAACGGGTGGGCTATAGCCTTGGGGGGTGGGGCTGGCGAACTTCGTCCGCCGGACTCGGAATGGCGCGAGACTTTGCATGGAACCTCCGTGTGCCAAAAATAGGCCGCGGGCACAGCCGCGACCAAAAATACCCGCCCAAAGGCCGCGGCGTCAAGTTCGTCCAGCGGAAAAAGGCCACAAAAACGGGTGGGCTATAGCCTTGGGGGGTGGGGCTGGCGAACTTCGTCCGCCGGACTCGGAATGGCGCGAGACTTTGCGTGGAACCTCCGTGTGCCAAAAATAGGCCGCGGGCACAGCCGCGCCCAAAAATACCCGCCCGAAGGCCGCGGCGCCAAGTTCGTCCAGCGGAAAAAGGCCACAAAAATGGGTGGGCTATAGCCTTGGGGGGTGGGGCTGGCGAACTTCGTCCGCCGGACTCGGAATGGCGCGAGACTTTGCGAGGCGCCTCCATGTGCCAAAAATAGGCCGCGGACAGAGCCTCTCCCAAAAATAACTGCCCGAAGGCCGCGGCGCCAAGTTCGTCCAGCGGAAAAAGGCCACAAAAACGGGTGGGCTATAGCCTTGGGGGGTGGAGCTGGCCCACTTCGTCTGCCGGACTCGGAATGCCGCAAGACTTTGCGAGGGGCCTCTGTGTGCCAAAAATAGGCCGCGGGCATAGCCGCGCCCAAAAATAACCGCCCGAAGGCCGGGGCGCCAAGTTCGTCCAGCGGAAAAAGCCCGCAAAAACGGGTGGGCAATAGCCTTGGGGGGTGGGGCTGGCCCACTTCGTCCGCCGGACTCGGAATGGCGTGAGACTTTGTGAGCGGCCTCCTTGTGCCAAAAATAGGCCCCGGGCACAGCCGCGCCCAAAAATACCCGCCCGAAGGCCGCGGCGCCAAGTTCGTCGAGCGGAAAAAGGCCACAAAAAAGGGTGGGCGATAGCCTTAGAAGTGAGGCTGGCCAACTTCGTCTGCCGGACTCGGAATGGCGCGGGACTTTGCGAGGCACCTCCGTGTGCCAAAAATAGGTCGCGGGCAAAGCCACGTCCAAAAATACCCGCCCGAAGGCCGCGGTGCCAGGTTCGTCCAGCGGAAATAGGCCCAAAAAACGGGTGGGATATAGCCTTGGGCGGTGGGGCTGGCCCACTTCGTCCGCCGGACTCGGAATGGCGCGAGACATTGCGAGCGGCCTCCGTGTGCCAAAAATAGGCCCCGTGCACAGCCGCGCCCAAAAATAACCGCCCCAAGGCCGGGGCGCCAAGTTCGTCCAGCGGAAAAAGGCCGCAAAAACGGGTGGGCTATAGCCTTGGGGGGTGGGGCTGGCCGACTTCGTCCGCCGGACTCGGAATGGCGCAAGACTTTGCGAGCGGCCTCCGTGTGCCCAAAATAGGCCCCGGGCACAGCCGCACCCAAAAATAACCGCCCGAAGGCCGGGGCGCCGAGTTCGTCCAGCGGAAAAATGGCCAAAAAACGGGTGGGCTATAGCGTTGGGGGGAGGGGCTGGCCAACTTTGTCCGCCGGACTCAGAATGGGGAGAGACTTTGCGAGCGGCTTCCGCGTGCCAAAAATAGGCCACGGGCACAGCCGCGCCCAAATATAACCGCCCGAAGGCCGGGGCGCCAAGTTCGTCCAGCGGAAAAATGGCCAAAAAACGGGTGGGCTATAGCCTTGGGGGGAGGGGCTGGCCAACATCGTGCGCCAGACTCGGAATGGGGTGAGACTTTGCGAGCGGCCTCCGCGTGCCAAAAATATGCTGTGGGCACAGCCGCGCCCAAAAATAACAGCCCGAAGGCCGGGGGGCCAAGTTCGTCCAGCGGAAAAATGGCCAAAAAACGGGTGGGCTATAGCGTTGGGGGGAGGGGCTGGCCAACTTCGTCCGCCGGACTCGGAATGGGGCGAGACTTTGCGAGTGGCCTCCACGTGCCAAAAATAGGCTGCGGGCACAGCCGCTCCCAAAAATAACCCCCCGAAGGTCGGCACGCCCAAACCCCCCAGCGGAAAAATGGCCAAAAAACGGGTGGGGTATAGCCTTGGGGGGAGGGGCTGGCCAACTTCGTTCCCCGGACTCGGAATGGGGTGAGATTTTGCAAGCAGCCTCCGCGTGCCAAAAATAGGCCGCGGGCACAGCCGCGCCCAAAAATAACCGCCCGAAGGCCGGGGAGCCAAGTTCGTCCAGCGGAAAAATGGCCAAAAAACGGGTGGGCTATAGCCTTGGGGGGAGGGGCTGGCCCACTTCGTCCGCCGGACTTGGAATGGGACGAGACTTTGCGAGCGGCCTCCGCGTGCCAAAAATATGCTGTGGGCACAGCCGCGCCCAAAAATAACAGCCCAAAGGCCGGGGGGCCAAGTTCGTCCAGCGGAAAAATGGCCAAAAAACGGGTGGGCTATAGCCTTGGGGGGAGGGGCTGGCCAACTTCGTCCGCCGGACTCGGAATGGGTCGAGACTTTGCGAGCGGCCTCCGCGTTCCAAAAAAAGGCCGTGTGAACAGCCGCGCCCAAAAATAACCACCCGAAGGCCGGGGCGCCAAGTTCGTCCAGCGGAAAAATGGCCAAAAAACGGGTGGGCTATAGCCTTGGGGGGAGGGGCTGGCCAACTTCGTCCGCCGGACTCGGAATGGGCCGACACTTTGCGAGTGGCCTCCATGTGCAAAAAATAGGCCGCGGGTACAGCCGCGCCCAAAAATAACCCCCCAAAGGTCGGCCCGCCCAAACCCCCCAGCGGAAAAATGGCCAAAAAACGGGTGGGCTATAGCCTTGGGGGGAGGCGTGGCCAACTTCGTCCGCCGGACTCGGAATGGGGCAAGACTTTGCGAGCGGCCTCCGCGTGCCAAAAATAGGCCGTGGGTACAGCCGCGCCCAAAAATAACCCCCCAAAGGTCGGCGCGCCCAAACCCCCCAGCGGAAAAATGGCCAAAAAACGGGTGGGGTATTGCCTTGGGGGGAGGGGCTGCCCACTTTGTCCGCCGGACTCGGAATGGGGCGAGAATTTGCGAGCGGCCTCCACGTGCCAAAAATAGGCCACGGGCACAGCGGCGCCCAAAAATAACCGCCCGAAGGCCGGGGCGCCGAGTTCGTCCAGCGGAAAAATGGCCAAAAAACGGGTGGGCTATAGCGTTGGGGGGAGGGGCTGGCCAACTTTGTCCGCCGGACTCAGAATGGGGCGAGACTTTGCGAGCGGCCTCCGCGTGCCAAAAATAGGCCACGGGCACAGCCGCGCCCAAATATAACCGCCCGAAGGCCGGGGCGCCAAGTTCGTCCAGTGGAAAAATGGCCAAAAAACGGGTGGGCTATAGCCTTGGGGGGAGGGGCTGGCCAACATCGTCCGCCAGACTCGGAATGGGGTGAGACTTTGTGAGCGGCATCCGCGTGCCAAAAATATGCTGTGGGCACAGCCGCGCCCAAAAATAACAGCCCGAAGGCCGGGGGGCCAAGTTCGTCCAGCGGAAAAATGGTCCAAAAACGGGTGGGCTACAGCCTTGGGGGGAGGGGCTGGCCCACATCGTCCGCCAGACTCGGAATGGGGTGAGACTTTGCGAGCGGCCTCCGCGTGCCAAAAATATGCTGTGGGCACAGCCGCGCCCAAAAATAACAGCCCGAAGGCCGGGGGGCCAAGTTCGTCCAGCGGAAAAATGGCCAAAAAAAGGGTGGGCTATAGCCTTGGGGGGAGGGGCTGGCCCACTTCGTCCGCCGGACTCGGAATGGGTCGAGATTTTGCGAGCGGCCTCCGCGTTCCAAAAAAAGGCCGTGTGAACAGCCGCGCCCAAAAATAACCACCCGAAGGCCGGGGCGCCAAGTTCGTCCAGCGGAAAAATGGCCAAAAAACGGGTGGGCTATAGCCTTGGGGGGAGGGGCTGGCCAACTTCGTCCGCCGGACTCGGAATGGGGCAAGACTTTGCGAGCGGCCTCCGCGTGCAAAAAATAGGCCGCGCACACAGCCGCGCCCAAAAATAACCGCCCGAAGGCCGGGGAGCCAAGTTCGTCCAGCGGAAAAATGGCCAAAAAACGGGTGGGCTATAGCCTTGGGGGGAGGGGCTGGCCCACTTCGTCCGCCGGACTCGGAATGGGGTGAGACTTTACGAGCGGCCTCCGCATGCCCAAAATAGGCTACGGGCACAGCCGCGCCCAAAAATAACCCCCCGAAGGTCGGCGCGCCCAAACCCCTCAGCGGAAAAATGGCCGAAAAACTTGTGGGCTATAGCCTTGGGGGGAGAGGCTGGCCCACTTCGTCCGCCGGACTCGGAATGGGGCGAGACTTTGCGAGTGGCCTCCGTGTGCCAAAAGTAGGCCGCAGGCACAGGCGCGCCAAAAAATAACCCCCCGAAGGTCGGCGCGCCCAAACCCCCCAGTGGAAAAATGGCCAATAAACGGGTGGGCTATAGCCTTGGGGGGAGGGGCTGGCCAACTTCGTCCGCCGGACTCGGAAAGGGTCGAGACTTTGCGAGCGGCCTCCGTGTTCCAAAAAAAGGCCACGGGAACAGCCGCGCCCAAAAATAACCACCCGAAGGCCGGGGCGCCAAGTTCGTCCAGCGGAAAAATGGCAAAAAAAACAGGTGGGCTATAGTCTTGGGGGGTGGGGCTCGCCAACTTCGTCCGCCGGACTCGGAATGGCGCGAGACTTTGCGAGCAGTCTCTGTGTGCCAAAAATAGGCCCCGGGCACAGCCGCGCCCAAAAATAACCGCCCGAAGGCCGGGGCGCCAAGTTCGTCCAGAGGAAATAGGCCACAAAAACAGGTGGCTATAGCCTTGGGGGGTGGGGCTCGCCAACTTCGTCCGCCGGACTCGGAATGGCGCGAGACTTTGCGAGCAGTCTCCGTGTGCCAAAAATAGGCCCCGGGCACAGCCGCGCCCAAAAATAACCGCCCGAAGGCCGGCACGCCAAGTTCGTCCAGCGGAAAAAGGCCACAAAAACGGGTGGGCTATAGCCTTGGGGGGTGGGGCTGGCCAACTTCGTCCGCCGGACTCGGAATGGCGCGAAACTTTACGAGCGGCCTCCGTGTGCCAAAAACAGGCCCCGGGCACAGGCGCGCCCAAAAATAACCTCCCGAAAGCCGGGGCGCCAAGTTCGTCCAGCGGAAAAAGGCCACAAAAACGGTGGGCTATAGCCTTGGGGGGTGGGGCTGGCCAACTTCGTCCGCCGGACTCGGACTGGCGTGAGACTTTGCGAGCTGCCTTTGTCTGCAAAAAATAGAACCCCGGCATAGCCGTACCGAAAAATAACCGCCCGAAGGCTGGGGCGCCAAGTTCGTCCATCGGAAAAAGGCAACAAAAACGGGTGGGCTAGAGCCTTGGGGGGTGGGGCTGGACAACTTCGTCCGCCGGACTCTGAATGGCGCGAGACTTTGCGAGCGGCCTCCGTGTGCCAAAAATAGGCCCCGGGCACAGCCGCTCCCAAAAATAACTGACCGAAGGCCGGGGCGCCAAGTTCGTCCAGCGGAAAAAGGCCACAAAAACGGGTGGGCTATAGCCTTGGGGGGTGGGGCTGGCCCATTTCGTCCGCCGGACTCGGAATGGCGCGAGAATTTGTGAGCAGCCTCCGTGTGCCAAAAATAGGCCCTGGGCAAAGCCGCGCCCAAAAATAACCGCCCGAAGGCCGGGGCGCCAAGTTCGTCCAGCGGAAATAGGCCACAAAACGAGTGGGCTATAGCCTTGGGGTGGGGCTGGCCAACTTCAAATCCGCCGGACTCGGAATGCCGCGAGACTTTGCGAGCAGTCTCCGTGTGCCAAAACTAGGCCCAGGCGCAGCCGCGCCAAAAATAACCGCCAAGGCCGGGCGCCAAGTTCGTCCAGCGGAAATAGGCCACAAAAACGGGTGAGCTATAGCCTTGGGGTGGGGCTGGCCAACCGTCCGCCGGACTCGGAATGGCGCGAGACAGAGCGACCGGCCACCGTGTGCCAAACACAGGCCCCGGGCACCGCCGCGCCCACAACTAACCGCCCGAAGGCCGGGGCGCCAAGTTCGTCCAGCGGAAAAAAGCCACAAAACGGGTGGGCTATAGCCTTGGGGGTGGGGCTGGCCAACTCGTCCGCCGGACTCGGAATGGCGCGAGACTTTGCGAGCAGCCTCCGTGTGCCAAAAATAGGCCCCGGCACAGCCCCTCCCAAAATAACTGCCCGAAGGCCGGGGCGCCAAGTTCGTCAGCGGAAAAAGGCCACAAAAACGGGTGAGCTATAGCCTTGGGGGGGGGGGGCTGGCCGACTTCGTCCGCGGGGCTCGGGGTGGCGCGGGACTTTGCGACCGGCCTCCGTGTGCCAAAAACAGGCCCGGGCACAGCCGCGCCCAAAATAACCACCCAAGGCCGGGCGCCAAGTTCATCCAGCGGAAAAGGCCACAAAACGGGTGCGCTATAGCCTTGGGGGGTGGGGCTGGCCCACTTCGTCCGCCGGACTCGGAATGGCGCGAGACTTTGCGATCAGTCTCCGTGTGCCAAAACTAGGCCCCGGGCACAGCCGCGCCCAAAAATAACCGCCCGAAGGCCGGGGCGCCAAGTTCGTCCAGCGGAAATAGGCCACAAAACGGGTGAGCTATAGCCTTGGGGGGTGGGGCTGGCCAACTTCGTCCGCCGGACTCGGAATGGAGCGAGACTTTGCGAGCAACCTCCGTGTGCCAAAAATAGGCCCCGGGCACAGCCGCGCCCAAAAATAACCACCCGAAGGCCGGGGCGCCAAGTTCGTCCAGCGGAAAAAAGCCACAAAAACGGGTGGGCTATAGCCTTGGGGGGTGGGGCTGGCCAACTTCGTCCGCCAGAATCGGAATGGCGCGAGACTTTGCGAGCAGCCTCCGTGTGCCAAAAATAGGCCCCGGGCACAGCCGCGCCCAAAAATAACTGCCCGAAGGCCGGGGCGCCAAGTTCGTCCAGCGGAAAAAGGCCACAAAAACGGGTGGGCTATAGCCTTTGCGGGGTGGGGCTGGCCAACTTCGTCCGCCGGACTCGGAATGGCGCGAGACTTTGCGAGCGGCCTCCGTGTGCCGAAAATAGGCCCCGGGCACAGTCGCGCCCAAGAATAACCGCCCGAAGGCCGGGGCGCGAAGTTCGTCCAGCAAAAAAATGCCACAAAAACGGGTGGGCTATAGCCTTGGGGGGTGGGGCTGGCCGACTTCGTCCGCCGGACTCGGAATGGCGCGAGACTTTGCGAGCAGTCTCCGTGTGCCAAAAATAGGCCCCGGACACAGCCGCGCCCAAAAATAACCGCCCGAAGGCCGGGGCGCCAAGTTCGTCCAGAGGAAATAGGCCACAAAAACGGGTGGGCTATAGCCTTGGGGGGTGGGGCTCGCCAACTTCGTCCGCCGGACTCGGAATGGCGCGAGACTTTGCGAGCAGTCTCCGTGTGCCAAAAATATGCCCCGGGCACAGCCGCGCACGAAAATAACCGCCCGAAGGCCGGGGCGCCAAGTTCGTCCAGAGGAAATAGGCCACAAAAACGGGTGAGTTATAGCCTTGGGGGGTGGGGCTGGCCGACTTCGTCCGCCGGACTCGGAATGGCGCGAAACTTTACGAGCGGCCTCCGTGTGCCAAAAACAGGACCCGGGCACAGCCGCGCCCAAAAATAACCTCCCGAAGGCCGGGGCGCAATGTTCGTCCAGCGGAAAAAGGCCACAAAAACGGTGGGCTATAGCCTTGGGGTGTGGGGCTGGCCAACTTCGTCCGCCGGACTCGGACTGGCGTGAGACTTTGCGAGCGGCCTTTGTCTGCAAAAAATAGGCCCCCGGCACAGCCGCACCGAAAAATAACCGCCCGAAGGCTGGGGCGCCAAGTTCGTCCATCGGAAAAAGGCAACAAAAACGGGAGGGCTATAGCCTTCGGGGGTGGGGCTGGCCCACTTCGTCCGCCGGACTCGGAATGGCGCGAGAATTTGCGAGCAGCCTCCGTGTGCCAAAAATAGGCCCTGGGCAAAGCCGCGCCCAAAAATAACTGCCCGAAGGCCGGGGCGCCAAGTTCGTCCAGCGGAAAAAGGCCACAAAAACGGGTGGGCTATAGCCTTGGGGGGTGGGGCTGGCCCACTTCGTCCGCCGGACTCGGAATGGCGCGAGAATTTGCGAGCAGCCTCCGTGTGCCAAAAATAGGGCCTGGGCAAAGCCGCGCCCAAAAATAACCGCCCGAAGGCCGGGGCGCCAAGTTCGTCCAGCGGAAATAGGCCACAAAAACGAGTGGGCTATAGCCTTGGGGGGTGGGGCTGGCCAACTTCGTCCGCCGGACTCGGAATGCCGCGAGACTTTGCGAGCAGTCTCCGTGTGCCAAAACTAGGCCCCGGGCGCAGCCGCGCCCAAAAATAACCGCCCGAAGGCCGGGGCGCCAAGTTCGTCCAGCGGAAATAGGCCACAAAAACGGGTGAGCTATAGCCTTGGGGGGTGGGGCTGGCCAACTTCGTCCGCCGGACTCGGAATGGCGCGAGACTTTGCGAGCGGCCTCCGTGTGCCAAAAATAGGCCCTGGGCACAGCCGCTCCCAAAAATAACTGCCCGAAGGCCGGGGCGCCAAGTTCGTCCAGCGGAAAAAGGCCACAAAAACGGGTGGGCTATAGCCTTGGGGGGTGGGGCTCGCCAACTTCGTCCGCCGGACTCGGAATGGCGCGAGACTTTGGGAGCGGCCTCCGTGTGCCAAAAATAGGCCCCGGGCACAGCCGCGCCCAAAAATAACCGCCCGAAGGCCGGGGCGCGAAGTTCGTCCAGCAAAAAAATGCCACAAAAACGGGTGGGCTATAGCCTTGGGGGGTGGGGCTGGCCAACTTCGTCCGCCGGACTCGGAATGGCGCGAGACTTTACGAACGGCCTCCGTGTGCCAAAAATAAGCCCCGGGCACAGCCGCGCCCAAGAATAACCGCCCAAAGGCCGGGGCGCCAAGTTCGTCCAGCGGAAAAAGGCCACAAAAACGGGTGGGCTATAGCCTTGGGGGGTGGGGCTGGCCAACTTCGTCCGCCGGACTCGGAATGGCGCGAGAATTTGCGAGCAGCCTCCGTGTGCCAAAAATAGGCCCTGCGCAAAGCCGCGCCCAAAAATAACTGCCCGAAGGCCGGGGCGCCAAGTTCGTCCAGCGGAAAAAGGCCACAAAAACGGGTGGGCTATAGCCTTGGGGGGTGGGGCTGCCAACTTCGTCCGCCGGACTCGGAATGGCGCGAGACTTTACGAGCGGCCTCCGTGTGCCAAAAATAGGCCCCGGGCACAGCCGCGCCCAAAAATAACCGCCCGAAGGCCGGGACGCCAAGTTCGTCCAGCGGAAAAAGGCCACAAAAACGGGTGGGCTATAGCCTTGGGGGGTGGGGCTGGCCAACTTCGTCCGCCGGACTCGGAATGCCGCGAGACTTTGCGAGCAGACTCCGTGTGCCAAAAATAGGCCCCGGACACAGCCGCGCCCAAAAATAACCGCCCGAAGGCCGGGGCGCCAAGTTCGTCCAGAGGAAATAGGCCACAAAAACGGGTGGGCTATAGCCTTGGGGGGTGGGGCTCGCCAACTTCGTCCGCCGGACTCGGAATGGCGCGAGACTTTGCGAGCAGTCTCCGTGTGCCAAAAATAGGCCCCGGACACAGCGGCGCCCAAAAATAACCGCCCGAAGGCCGGGGCGCCAAGTTCGTCCAGCGGAAATAGGCCACAAAAACGGGTGAGCTATAGCCTTGGGGGGTGGGGCAGGCCAACTTCGTCCGCCGGACTCGGAATGGCGCGAGACTTTGCGAGCAGCCTCCGTGTGCCAAAAACAGGCCCCGGGCACAGCCGCGCCCAAAAATAACCACCCGAAGGCCGGGGCGCCAAGTTCGTCCAGCGGAAAAAAGCCACAAAAACGGGTGGACTATAGCCTTGGGGGGTGGGGCTGGCCAACTTCGTCCGCCGGACTCGGAATGGCGCGAGACTTTGCGAGCAGCCTCCGTGTGCCAAAAATAGGCCCCGGGCACAGCCGCGCCCAAAAATAACTGCCCGAAGGCCGGGGCGCCAAGTTCGTCCAGCGGAAAAAGGCCACAAAAACGGGTGGGCTATAGCCTTTGCGTGGTGGGGCTGGCCAACTTCGTCCGCCGGACTCTGAATGGCGCGAGACTTTGCGAGCGGCCTCCGTGTGCCGAAAATAGGCCCCGGGCACAGTCGCGCCCAAGAATAACCGCCCGAAGGCCGGGGCGCGAAGTTCGTCCAGCAAAAAAATGCCACAAAAACGGGTGGGCTATAGCCTTGGGGGGTGGGGCTGGCCAACTTCGTCCGCCGGACTCGGAATGGCGCGAGACTTTGCGAGGCGCCTCCGTGTGCCAAAAATAGGCGGCGGGCACAGCCGCGCCCAAAAATACCCGCCCGTAGGCCGCAGCGCCAAGTTCGTCCAGCGGAAAAAGGCCACAAAAACGGGTGGGCTATAGCCTTGGGGGGTGGGGCTGGCCCACTTCGTCCGCCGGACTCGGAATGGCGCGAGACACAGCGAGGCACCTCTGTGTGCCAAAAATAGGACGCGGGCACAGCCGCCCCCAAAAATACCCGCCAGAAGGCCGCGGCACCAAGTTCGTCCAGCGGAAAAAAGCCACAAAAACGGGTGGGTTATAGCCATGGGGGGTGGGGCTGCCCAACTTCGTCCGCCAGACTCAGAATGGCGCGAGACTTTGCGAGGCACCTCCGTGTGCCAAAAATAGGCCGCAGGCACAGCCGCGCCCAAAGATACCCGCCCGAAGGCCGCAGCGCCAAGTTCGTCCAGCGGAAAAAGGCCACAAAAACGGGTGGGCTATAGCCTTGGGGGGCGGGGCTGGCCAACTTCGTCCGCCGGATTCGGAATGGCGCGCGACTTTGCGAGGCGCCTCCGTGTGCCACAAATAGGCCGCGGGCACAGCCGCGCCCAAAAATACCCGACCGAAGGCCGCGGCGCCAAATTGTCCAGCGGAAAAAGGTCACAAAAACGGGTGGGCTATAGCCTTGGGGGGTGGGGCTGGCCAACTTCGTCCGCCGGACTCGGAATGGCGCGCGACTTTGCGAGGCGCCTCCGTGTGCCAAAAATAGGCCGCGGCCACAGCCGCACCCAAAAATACCCGCCCGTAGGCCGCGGCGCCAAGTTCGTCCAGCGGAAAAAGGCCACAAAAACGGGTGGGCTATAGCCTTGGGGGGTGGGGCTGGCCCACTTCGTCCGCCGGACTCGGAATGGCGCGAGACTCAGCGAGGCACCTCTGTGTGCCAAAAATAGGACGCGGGCACAGCCGCCCCCAAAAATACCCGCCCGAAGGCCGCGGCACCAAGTTCGTCCAGCGGAAAAAAGCCACAAAAACGGGTGGGTTATAGCCTTGGGGGGTGGGGCTGCCCAACTTCGTCCGCCAGACTCAGAATGGCGCGAGACTTTGCGAGGCACCTCCGTGTGCCAAAAATAGGCTGCAGGCACAGCCGCGCCCAAAGATACCCGCCCGAAGGCCGCAGCGCCAAGTTCGTCCAGCGGAAAAAGGCCACAAAAACGGGTGGGCTATAGCCTTGGGGGGTGGGGCTGGCCAACTTCGTCCGCCGGATTCGGAATGGCGCGCGACTTTGCGAGGCACCTCCGTGTGCCAAAAATAGGCCGCGGGCACAGCCGCGTCAAAAAATACCCGACCGAAGGCCGCGGCGCCAAATTGTCCAGCGGAAAAAGGCCACAAAAACGGGTGGGCTATAGCCTTGGGGGGTGGGGCTGGCCGACTTCGTCCGCCGGATTTGGAATGGCGCGTGACTTTGCGAGGCACCTCCGTGTGCCAAAAATAGGCCGCGGGCACAGCCGCGTCAAAAAATACCCGACCGAAGGCCGCGGCGCCAAATTGTCCAGCGGAAAAAGGCCACAAAAACGGGTGGGCTATAGCCTTGGGGGGTGGGGCTGGCCAACTTCGTCCGCCGGACTCGGAATGGCGCGAGACTTTGCGAGCAGCCTCCGTGTGCCAAAAATAGGCCCCGGGCACAGCCGCGCCCAAAAATAACTGCCCGAAGGCCGGGGCGCCAAGTTCGTCCAGCGGAAAAAGGCCACAAAAACGGGTGGGCTATAGCCTTTGCGTGGTGGGGCTGGCCAACTTCGTCCGCCGGACTCTGAATGGCGCGAGACTTTGCGAGCGGCCTCCGTGTGCCGAAAATAGGCCCCGGGCACAGTCGCGCCCAAGAATAACCGCCCGAAGGCCGGGGCGCCAAGTTCGTCCAGCGGAAAAAGGCCACAAAAACGGGTGGGCTATAGCCTTGGGGGGTGGGGCTGGCCAACTTCGTCCGCCGGACTCGGAATGGCGCGAGACTTTGCGAGGCGCCTCCGTGTGCCAAAAATAGGCGGCGGGCACAGCCGCGCCCAAAAATACCCGCCCGTAGGCCGCAGCGCCAAGTTCGTCCAGCGGAAAAAGGCCACAAAAACGGGTGGGCTATAGCCTTGGGGGGTGGGGCTGGCCCACTTCGTCCGCCGGACTCGGAATGGCGCGAGACACAGCGAGGCACCTCTGTGTGCCAAAAATAGGACGCGGGCACAGCCGCCCCCAAAAATACCCGCCAGAAGGCCGCGGCACCAAGTTCGTCCAGCGGAAAAAAGCCGCAAAAACGGGTGGGTTATAGCCATGGGGGGTGGGGCTGCCCAACTTCGTCCGCCAGACTCAGAATGGCGCGAGATTTTGCGAGGCACCTCCGTGTGCCAAAAATAGGCCGCAGGCACAGCCGCGCCCAAAGATACCCGCCCGAAGGCCGCAGCGCCAAGTTCGTCCAGCGGAAAAAGGCCACAAAAACGGGTGGGCTATAGCCTTGGGGGGCGGGGCTGGCCAACTTCGTCCGCCGGATTCGGAATGGCGCGCGACTTTGCGAGGCGCCTCCGTGTGCCACAAATAGGCCGCGGGCACAGCCGCGCCCAAAAATACCCGACCGAAGGCCGCGGCGCCAAATTGTCCAGCGGAAAAAGGCCACAAAAACGGGTGGGCTATAGCCTTGGGGGGTGGGGCTGGCCAACTTCGTCCGCCGGACTCGGAATGGCGCGCGACTTTGCGAGGCACCTCCGTGTGCCAAAAATAGGCCGCGGGCACAGCCGCACCCAAAAATACCCGCCCGTAGGCCGCGGCGCCAAGTTCGTCCAGCGGAAAAAGGCCACAAAAACGGGTGGGCTATAGCCTTGGGGGGTGGGGCTGGCCCACTTCGTCCGCCGGACTCGGAATGGCGCGAGACTCAGCGAGGCACCTCTGTGTGCCAAAAATAGGACGCGGGCACAGCCGCCCCCAAAAATACCCGCCCGAAGGCCGCGGCACCAAGTTCAACCAGCGGAAAAAAGCCACAAAAACGGGTGGGTTATAGCCTTGGGGGGTGGGGCTGCCCAAATTCGTCCGCCAGACTCAGAATGGCGCGAGACTTTGCGAGGCACCTCCGTGTGCCAAAAATAGGCTGCAGGCACAGCCGCGCCCAAAGATACCCGCCCTGGGCGCGCAGCGCCAAGTTCGTCCAGCGGAAAAAGGCCACAAAAACGGGTGGGCTATAGCCTTGGGGGGTGGGGCTGGCCAACTTCGTCCGCCGGATTCGGAATGGCGCGCGACTTTGCGAGGCACCTCCGTGTGCCAAAAATAGGCCGCGGGCACAGCCGCGTCAAAAAATACCCGACCGAAGGCCGCGGCGCCAAATTGTCCAGCGGAAAAAGGCCACAAAAACGGGTGGGCTATAGCCTTGGGGGGTGGGGCTGGCCAACTTCGTCCGCCGGATTTGGAATGGCGCGTGACTTTGCGAGGCACCTCCGTGTGCCAAAAATAGGCCGCGGGCACAGCCGCGTCAAAAAATACCCGACCGAAGGCCGCGGCGCCAAATTGTCCAGCGGAAAAAGGCCACAAAAACGGGTGGGCTATAGCCTTGGGGGGTGGGGCTGGCCAACTTCGTCCGCCGGACTCGGAATGGCGCGAGACTTTGCGAGGCGCCTCCGTGTACCAAAAATAGGCGGCGGGCACAGCCGCGCCCAAAAAAACCCGCCCGTAGGCCGCAGCGCCAAGTTCGTCCAGCGGAAAAAGGCCACAAAAACGGGTGGGCTATAGCCTTGGGGGGTGGGGCTGGCCAACTTCTTCCGCCAGACTCGGAATGGCGCGAGAAATTGCGAGCGGCCTCCGTGTGCCAAAAATAGGCCCCGGGCACACCCGCGTCCAAAAATAACCACCCGAAGGTCGGGGCGCCAAGTTCGTCCAGCGGAAAAAGGCCACAGAAACGGGTGGGCTATAGCCTTGGGGGGTGGGGCTGGCCAACTACGTCCGCCGGACTGGGAATGGCGCGAGACTTTACGAGGGGCGTCCGTGTGCCAAAAATAGGCCACGGGCACAGCCGCGCCCAAAAATAACCGCCCGATGGCCGGGGCGCCAAGTTCATCCAGCAGAAAAAGGCCACAAAAACGGGTGGGCTATAGCCTTGGGGGGTGGGGCTGGCCAACGTCGTCTGCCGGACTCGGAATGGTGCGAGACTTTGCGAGGGGCCTCCGTGTGACAAAAATAGGCCGCGGGCACAGCCGCGCCCAAAAATAACCACCTGAAGGCCGGGGTGCCAAGTTCGTCATGCGAAAAATGGCCACAAAAACGGGTTGGCTATAGCCTTGGGGGGTGGGGCTGGCCAACTTCGTCCGCCGGACTCGGAATGGCGCGAGACTGTGCGAGTGGCCTCCATGTGCCAAAAATAGGCCCCGGACACAGCCGCGCCCAAAAATAACCTCCCGAAGGCCGGGGCGCCAGGTTCGTCCAGCGGAAAAAGGCCACAAAAACGTTGGGCTATAGCCTTGGGGGGTGGGCTGGCCAACTTCATCCGCCGGACTCGGACTGGCGTGAGACTTTGCGAGCGGCCTTTGTCTGCAAAAAATAGGCCCCCGGCACAGCCGCACCGAAAAATAACCGCCCGAAGGCTGGGGCGCCAAATTCGTCCATCGGAAAAAGGCAAGAAAAACGGGTGGGCTATAGACTTGGGGGGTGGGGCTGGCCAACTTCATCCGCCGGACTCGGAATGGCGCGAGACATTGCGAGCAGCCTCCGTGTGCCAAAAATAGGCCCCGGACACAGCCGCGTCCAAAAATAACCGCCCGAAGGACGGGGCGCCAAGTTCGTGCAGCGGAAAAAGGCCACAAAAACGGGTGGGCTATAGCCTTGGGGGGTGGGGAACTTCGTCCGCCGGACTCGGAATGGCGCGAGACTTTGCGAGCGGCCTCCGTCTGACAAAAAAAGGTCCCGGGCACAGCCGAGCCCAAAAATAACCGCCCGAAGGCCGGGGCGCCAAGTTCGTCCAGCGGAAAACGGCCACAAAAACGGGTGGGCTATAGCCTTGGGGGGTGGGGCTGGCCAACTTCGTCCGCCGGACTCGGAATGGTGCGAGACTTTGCGAGCGGCCTCCGTGTGCCAAAAATAGGGCCCGGGCACAGCCGTATCCAAAAATAACCGCCCGAAGGCTGGGGCGCCATGTTCGTCCAGCGGAAAAAGGCCACAAAAACGGGTGGGCTATAGCCTTGGGGTGTGGGGCAGGCCAACTTCGTCCGCCGGACTCGGAATGGCGCGAGACTGTGCGAGCGGCCTCCGTGTGCCAAAAATAGGCCCCGGGCACAGCCGCGCCCAAAAATAACCGCCCGAAGGCCGGGGCGCCAAGTTCGTCCAGCAAAAAAAGGCCACAAAAACGGGTGGGCTATAGCCTTGGGGGGTGGGGCTGGCCAACGTCGTCTGCCGGACTCGGAATGGTGCGAGACTTTACGAGGGGCCTCCGTATGACAAAAATAGGCCGCGGGCACAGTCGCGCCCAAAAATAACCACCTGAAGGCCGGGGTGCCAAGTTCGTCATGCGAAAAATGGCCACAAAAACGGGTGGGCTATAGCCTTGGGGGGTGGGCTGGCCAACTTCGTCCGCCGGACTCGGAATGGCGCGAGACTGTGCGAGTGGCCTCCATGTGCCAAAAATAGGCCCCGGACACAGCCGTGCCCAAAAATAACCTCCCGAAGGCCGGGGCGCCAAGTTCGTCCAGCGGAAAAAGGCCACAAAAACGTTGGGCTATAGCCTTGGGGGGTGGGCTGGCCAACTTCGTCCGCCGGACTCGGACTGGCGTGAGACTTTGCGAGCGGCCTTTGTCTGCAAAAAATAGGCCCCCAGCAGAGCCGCACCGAAAAATAACCGCCCGAAGGCTGGGGCGCCAAATTCGTCCATCGGAAAAAGGCAAGAAAAACGGGTGGGCTATAGCCTTGGGGGGTGGGGCTGGCCAACTTCGTCCGCCGGACTCGGAATGGCGCGAGACATTGCGAGCAGCCTCCGCGTGCCAAAAATAGGCCCCGGGCACAGCCGCGTCCAAAAATAACCGCCCGAAGGACGGGGCGCCAAGTTGGTGCAGCGGAAAAAGGCCACAGAAACGGGTGGGCTATAGCCTTGGGGGGTGGGGCTGGCCAACTACGTCCGCCGGACTGGGAATGGCGCGAGACTTTGCGAGGGTCCTCCGTGTGCCAAAATTAGGCCACGGGCACAGCCGCGCCCAAAAATAACGGCCTGAAGGCCGGGGCACCAACTTCGTCCAGCGGGAAAAAGCCACAAAAACGGGTGGGCTATAGCCTTGGGGGGTGGGGAACTTCGTCCGCCGGACTCGGAATGGCGCTAGACTTTGCGAGCGGCCTCCGTCTGACAAAAAAAGGTCCCGGGCACAGCCGAGCCCAAAAATAACCGCCCGAAGGCCGGGCCGCCAAGTTCGTCCAGCGGAAAAAGGCCACAAAAACGGGTGGGCTATAGCCTTGGGGGGTGGGGCTGGCCAACTTCGTCCGCCGGACTCGGAATGGTGCGAGACTTTGCGAGCGGCCTCCGTGTGCCAAAAATAGGGCCCGGGCACAGCCGCGTCCAAAAATAACCGCCCGAAGGCTGGGGCGCCATGTTCGTCCAGCGGAAAAAGGCCACAAAAACGGGTGGGCTATAGCCTTGGGGTGTGGGGCAGGCCAACTTCGTCCGCCGGACTCGGAATGGCGCGAGACTGTGCGAGCGGCCTCCGTGTGCCAAAAATAGGCCCCGGGCACAGCCGCGCCCAAAAAAACCCGCACGAAGGCCGGGGCTCCACGTTCGTCCAGCAAACAAAGGCCCCACAACCGGGTGGGCTATAGCCTTGGGGGGTGGGGCTGGCCAACTTCGTCCGCCGGACTCGGAATGGCGCGAGACTTTGCGAGGGGTCTCCGTGTGCCAAAAATAGGCCACGGGCACAGCCGCGCCCAAAAATAATGGCCCGAAGGCCGGGGCACCAACTTCGTCCAGCGGAAAAAGGCCACAAAAACGGGTGGACTCTAGCGTTGGGGGGTGGGGCTAACCGACAACGTCCGCCGGACTCGGAATGGCGCGAGACTTTGCGAGGGGCCTCTCTGTGCCAAAAATAGGCCGCGGGCACAGCCGCGCCCAAAAATAACCGCCCGAAGCCGGGGCGTCAAGTTCGTCCAGCAGAAAAAGGCTACAAAAACGGGTGGGCTATAGCCGTGGGGGGAGCGGCTGGCCAACTTCGTCCGCCGGACTCGGAATGGCGCGAGACTTTACGAGGGGCCTCCGCATGCAAAAATAGGCCGCGGGCACAGCCGCGCCCAAAAATAACCACCCGAAGGCCGGGGCGCCAAGTTCGTCCAGCGGAAAATGGCCACAAAAACGGGTGGGCTATAGCCTTGGGGGATGGGGCTGGCAAACTTCGTCCGCCGGACTCGGAATGGCGCGAGACTTTGCGAGCAGTCTCCATGTGTCAAAAATAGGCCCAGCCGACAGCCGCGCCCAAAAATAACCACCCGAAAGCCGGGGCGCCAAGTTCGTCCAGCGGAAAAAGGCCACAAAAAAGGGTGGGCTATAGCCTAGGGGGGTGGGGCAGGCCAAGTTCGTCCGCCGGACTCGGAATGGCGCGAGACTTTGCGAGCGGCCTCGGTGTGCCAAAAATAGACCCCGGACAGAGCCGTGCCCAAGAATAACCGCCCGAAGGCTGGGGCGCCAAGGTCGTCCAGCGGAAAAAGGCCACAAAAACGGGTGGGCTATAGCCTTGGGGGGTGGGGCTGGCCAACTTCGTCCGCCGGACTCGGAATGGCGCGAGACTTTGCGAGCGGCCTCCGTGTGCCAAAAAAAGGTCAAGGGCACAGCCGAGCCCAAAAATAACCGCCCGAAGGCCGGGGCGCCAAGTTCGTCCAGCGGAAAAAGGCCACAAAAACGGGTGGGCTATAGCCTTGGGGGGTGGGGCTGGCCAACTTCGTCCGCCGGACTCGGAATGGCGCGAGACTTTGCGAGCGGCCTCCATGTGCCAAAAATAGGGCCCGGGCACAGCCGCGTCCAAAAATAACCACCCGAAGGCTGGGGCGCCATGTTCGTCCAGCGGAAAAAGGCCACAAAAACGGGTGGGCTATAGCCTTGGGGTGTGGGGCACGCCAACTTCGTCCGCCGGACTCGGAATGGCGCGAGACTGTGCGAGCGGCCTCCGTGTGCCAAAAATAGGCCCCGGGGACAGCCGCGCCCAAAAATAACCGCCTGAAGGCCGGGGCGCCAAGTTCGTCCAGCGGAAAAAGGCCACAAAAACGGGTGGGCTATAGGCTTGGGGGGTGGGGCAGGCCCACTTCGTCCGCCGGACTCGGAATGGTGCGAGACTGTGCGAGCGGCCTCTGTGTGCCAAAAATAGGCACCGGACACAGCCGCGCCCAAAAATAACCGCCCGAAGGCCGGGGCGCCAAGTTCGTCCAGCAGAAAAAGGCCACAAAAACGGGTGGGCTATAGCCTTGGGGGGTGGGGCTGGCCAACTTCGTCCGCCGGACTCGGAATGGTGCGAGACTTTGCGAGCGGCCTCCGTGTGCCAAAAATAGGGCCCGGGCACAGCCGCGTCCAAAAATAACCGCCCGAAGGCTGGGGCGCCATGTTCGTCCAGCGGAAAAAGGCCACAAAAACGGGTGGGCTATAGCCTTGGGGGGTGGGGCTGGCCAACTTCGTCCGCCGGACTCGGAATGGCGAGAGACTTTTCGAGGGGCCTCCGTGTGCCAAAAATAGGCCGTAGGCACAGCCGCGCCCAAAAATAACCGCCCGAAGGCCGGGGCGCCAAGTTCGTCCAGCGGAAAAAGGCCACAAAAATGGGTGGGCTATAGCCTTGGGGGGTGGGGCTGGCCAACTTCGTCCGCTGGACTCGGAATGGCGCGAGACTTTGCGAGCGGCCTCCGTGTGCCAAAAATAGTCCCCGGGCACAGCCGCACCCAAAAATAACTGCCCGAAGGCCGGGGCGCCATGTTGGCCCAGCGGAAAAAGGCCACAAAAATGGGTGCGCTATAGCCTTGGGGGGTG
Source organism: Citrus sp. QX-2021 (assembly GCA_030444885.1). Classification (NCBI taxonomy): domain Eukaryota; kingdom Viridiplantae; phylum Streptophyta; class Magnoliopsida; order Sapindales; family Rutaceae; genus Citrus; species Citrus sp. QX-2021. Next base: position 17,121 of record JAUJEF010000401.1, on the reverse strand, counting down.
GGGCTGGCCAACTTCGTCCGCCGGACTCGGATTGGCGCGACACTTTGCGAGCGGCCTCCATGTGCCAAAAATAGGCCCCGGGCACAGCCGCGCCCAAAAATAAGCACCCGAACGCCGGGGCGACAAGGTCGTCCCGCGGAAAAACGCCAAAAAAACGAGTGGGCTATAGCGTTGGGGGGTGGGGCTGGCCAGCTTTGTCCGCCGGACTCGGAATGGCGCGAGACTTTGCGAGCGGCCTCCGTGTCCCAAAAAAAGGTCCCGGGCACAGCCGAGCCCAAAAATAACTGCCCGAAGGCCGGGGCGCCAAGTTCGTCCAGCGGAAAAAGGCCACAAAAACGGGTGGGCTATAGCCTTGGGGGGTGGGGCTGGCCGACTTCGTCCACCGGACTCGCAATGGTGCGAGACTTTGCCAGCGGCCTCCGTGTGCCAAAAATAGGCCCCGGGCACAGCCCCGCCAAAAAATAACCGCCCGAAGGCCGGGGCGCCAACTTCGTCCAGCGGAAAAAGGCCACAAAAACGGGTGGGCTCTAGGCTTGGGGGGTGGGGCAGGCCCACTTCGTCCGCCGGACTCGGAATGGTGCGAGACTGTGCGAGCGGCCTCTGTGTGCCAAAAATAGGCCCCGGACACAGCCGCGCCCAAAAATAACCGCCCGAAGGCCGGGGCGCCAAGTTCGTCCAGCAGAAAAAGGCCACAAAAACGGGTGGGCTATAGCCTTGGGGGGTAGGGCTGGCCAACTTCGTCCGCCGGACTCGGAATTGCGCGAGTCTTTGCGAGCGGCCTCCGTGTGCCAAAAATAGGCCCCGGGCACAGCCGCATCCAAAAATAACCGCCCGAAGGCTGGGGCGCCAAGGTCGTCCAGCGGAAAAAGGCCACAAAAACGGGTGGGCTATAGCCTTGGGGGGTGGGGCTGGCCAACTTCGTCCGCCGGACTCGGAATGGCGCGAGACTTTGCGAGCGGCCTCCGTCTGACAAAAAAAGGTCCCGGGCACAGCCGAGCCCAAAAATAACCGCCCGAAGGCCGGGGCGCCAAGTTCGTCCAGCGGAAAAAGGCCACAAAAACGGGTGGGCTATAGCCTTGGGGGGTGGGGCTGGCCAACTTCGTCCGCCGGACTCGGAATGGCGCGAGACTTTGCGAGCGGCCTCCGTGTGCCAAAAATAGGGCCCGGGCACAGCCGCGTCCAAAAATAACCACCCGAAGGCTGGGGCGCCATGTTCGTCCAGCGGAAAAAGGCCACAAAAACGGGTGGGCTATAGCCTTGGGGTGTGGGGCACGCCAACTTCGTCCGCCGGACTCGGAATGGCGCGAGACTGTGCGAGCGGCCTCCGTGTGCCAAAAATAGGCCCCGGGGACAGCCGCGCCCAAAAATAACCGCCTGAAGGCCGGGGCGCCAAGTTCGTCCAGCGGAAAAAGGCCACAAAAACGGGTGGGCTATAGGCTTGGGGGGTGGGGCAGGCCCACTTCGTCCGCCGGACTCGGAATGGTGCGAGACTGTGCGAGCGGCCTCCGTGTGCCAAAAATAGGCCCCGGACGCAGCCGCACCCAAAAATAACCGCCCGAAGGCCGGGGCGCCAAGTCGTCCAGCAGAAAAAGGCCACAAAAACGGGTGGGCTATAGCCTTGGGGGGTGGGGCTGGCCAACTTCGTCCGCCGGACTCGGAATGGCGCGAGACTTTGCGAACGGCCTCCGTGTGCCAAAAATAGGCCCCGGGCACAGCCGCGCCCAAAACTACCGCCCGGATGGCGGGGCCGCAAGTTCGTCCAGCGGAAAAAGGCCACAAAACCGGGTGGGCTATAGCCTTGGGGGGTGGGGCTGGCCAACTTCGTCCGCCGGACTCGGAATGGCGCGAGACTTTGCGAACGGCCTCCGTGTGCCAAAAATAGGCCCCGGGCACAGCCGCGCCCAAAAAAACCGCCCGAAGGCGGGGGTGCCAAGTTCGTCCAGCGAAAAAAGGCCACAAAAACGGGTGGGCTATAGCCTTGGGGGGTGGGGCTGGCCAACTTCGTCCGCCGGACTCGGAATGGCGTGAGACTTTGCGAACGGCCTCCGCTTGCCAAAAATAAGCCCCGGGCACAGCCGCGCCCAAAAATAACCGCCCGAATGCCTGGGCGCCAAGTTCGTCCAGCGGAAAAAGGCCACAAAAACGGGTGGGCTATAGCCTTGGGGGGAGGGACTGGCCAAGTTCGCCCGCCGGACTCGGAATGGGGCGAGACTTTGCGAGCGGCCTCCGCGTGTCAAAAATATGCCGCGGGCACAGCCGCGCCCAAAAATAACCGCCCGAAGGACTGCGCGCCAAGTTCATCCAGCGGAAAAATGGCCATAAAACGGGTAGGCTATAGCCTTGGGGGAGGGATGGCCAACTTCGTCCGCGGACTCAGAATGGGGCAAGACTTTGCGGCGGCCTCCGCGTGCCACAAATAGGTCGTGGGCACGGCCACGCCCAAAAATAACCGCCCGAAGGCCTGGGCGCCAAGTTCATCCAGCGGAAAAATGGCCAAAAAACGGGTGGGCTATAGCCTTGGGGGGCGGGGCCGGCCTACTTCGTCCGCCGGACTCGGAATGGGGTGAGACTTTGCGAACGGCCTCCGCGTGTCAAAAATAGGCCGCGGGCACCGCCGCGCCCAAAAATAACTGCCCGAAGGTCGGTGCGCCCAAACCCCCCAGCGGAAAAATGGCCAAAAAACGGGTGGGCTATAGCCTTGGGGGGTGGGGCTGGCCAATTTCGTCCGCCGGACTCGGAATGGGGTGAGACTTTGCGACGGGCCTCCGTTTGCCAAAAATAGGCTGCGGGCACAGCCGCGCCGAAAAATAACCACCCGAAGGCCGGGGCGCCAAGTTCGTCCAGCGGAAAAAGGCTACAAAAACGGGCGGGCTGTAGCCTTGGGGGGTGGGGCTGGCCCACTTCGTCCGCCGGACTCGGAATGGAGCGAGACTTTGCGAGGGTTCTCCGTGTGCCAAAAATTGATAGCGGGCACAGCCGTGCCCAAAAATAACCGCCCGAAGGCCAGGGCGCCAAGTTCGTCCAGCGGAAAAAGGCCAGAAAAACGGGTGGGCTATAGCCTTGGGGGGTGGGGCTGGCCAACTTCGTCCGCCGGACTCGGAATGGCACGAGACTTTGCGAGGGGCCACCGTGTGCGGAAAATAGGCCGCGGGCACAGCTGTGCCCTAAAATAACCGCCCGAAGGCTGGGGCGCGAAGTTCGTCCAGCGGAAAAAGGCCACAAAAACGGGTGGGCTATAGCCTTGGGGGGTGGGGCTGGTCCAATTCGTCTGCCGGATTCGGAATGGCGCGGCACTTTGCGAGGGGCCTCTGTGTGCCCAAAATAGGCTGCGGACAGAGCCGCGGCCAAAAATAACCGCCCGAAGGCCGGGGCGCCAAGTTCGTCCAGCGGAAAAAGGCCACAGACACGGGTGGGTTATAGCCTTGGGGGGTGGGGTGGCCGACTTCGTCCGCCGGACTCAGAATGCCGCGAGACTTTGCGAGGGGCCTCCGTGTGCCCAAAATAGGCTGCGGGCACAGCCGCGCCCAAAAATAACCGCCCGAAGGCCGGTGCGCCAAGTTCGTCCAGCGGAAAAAGGCCACAAAAACGGGTGGGCTATAGCCTTGGGGGGTGGGCTGGCCAACTTCGTCCACCGGACTCGGAATGGCGCGAGACTTTGCGAGGGGCCTCCGTGTGAAAAACATAGGCCGCGGGCACTGCCGCGTCCAAAAACAACCCCCCGAAGGCCGGGGCGCCAAGTTCGTCCAGCGGAAAAAGGCCACAAAAATGGGTGGGCTATAGCCTTGGGGGGTGGTGCTGGCCAACTTCGTCCGCCGGACTCGCAATGGCGCGAGACATTGCGAGGGGCCTCCGTGTGCCAAAAATAGGCTGCGGGCACAGCCGCGCCCAAAAATAACCGCCCGAATGCCGGGGCACCAATTTCGTCCAGCGTAAAAAGGCCACAAAAACGGGTGGGCCATAGCCTTGGGGGGTGGGGCTGGCCCACTTCGTCCGCCAGACTCGGAATGGCGCGAGACTTTGCGAGGGGCCTCCGTGTGCCAAAAATAGGCCGCGGGCACAGCCGCGCCCAAAAATAACCGCCCGAAGGCCGGGGCGCCAAGTTCGTCCAGCGGAAAAATGGCCAAAAAACGGATGGGCTATAGCCTTGAGGGGAGGGGCTGGCCAACTTCGTCCGCCGGACTCGGAATGGGGCGAGACTTTGTGAGCGGCCTCTGCGTGCCAAAAATAGGACACGGCCACAGCCGCGCCCAAAAATAACTGCCCTAAGTTCGGCGCGGCCAAGTTCGTCCAGCGGAAAAATGGCCAAAAAACGGGTGGGCTATAGCCTTGGGGGGAGGGGCTGGCCAACTTCGTCCGCCGGACTCGGAATGGGGCGAGACTTTGCGAGCCGCCTCCGTGTGCCAAAAATAGGCCGCGGACACCCGAAGGCCGGGGTGCCAAGTTCGTCCAGCGGAAAAAGGCCACAAAAACGGGTGGGCTATAGCCTTGGGGGGTGGTGCTGGCCAACTTCGTCCGCTGGGCTCGGAATGGCGCGAGACTTTGCGAGGGGCCTCCGTCTGCCAAAAATAGGCCGCGGGCACAGCCGCGCCCAAAAATAACTGCCCGAAGGCCGGGGCGCCAAGTACGTCCAGCGGAAAAAGGCCACAGACACGGGTGGGCTATAGCCTTGGGGGGTGGGGTGGCCAACTTCGTCCGCCGGACTCAGAATGCCGCGAGACTTTGCGAGGGGCCTCCGTGTGCCAAAAATAGGCCCCGGGCACAGGCGCACCCAAAAATAACCGCCCGAAGGCCGGGGCGCCAAGTTCGTCCAGCGGAAAAAGGCCACAAAAACGGGTGGGCAATAGCCTTGGGGGGTGGGGCTGGCCAACTTCGTTCCGGACTCGGAATGGCGCGAGACATTGCGAGCGACCTCCGTGTGCCAAGAATAGGCCGCGGGCACAGCTGCACCCAAAAATAACCGCCCGAAGGCCGGTGCGCCAAGTTCGTCCAGCGGAAAAAGGCCACAAAAACGGGTGGGCTAGAGCCTTGGGGGGTGGTGCTGGCCAACTTCGTCCGCCGGACTCGGAATGGCACGAGACTTTGCGAGTGGCCTCCATGTTCCAAAAATAAGCCCCGGACAGAGACGCGCCCAAAAATAACCGCCCGAAGGCCGGGGCGCCAAGTTCGTCCAGCGGAAAAAGGCCACAAAAACGGGTGGGCTATAGCCTTGGGGGGTGGGGTGGCCAACTTCGTCCGCCGGACTCAGAATGCTGCGAGACTTTGCGAGGGGCCTCCATGTGCCAAAAATAGGCCCCGGACACAGCCGTACCCAAAAATAACCGCCCGAAGGCCGGGGCGCCAAATTCGTCCAGCGGAAAAAGGACACAAAAACGGGTGGGCTATAGCCTTGGGGGGTGGGGCTGGCCAACTTCGTCCGCCGGACTCGGAATGGCGCGAGACTTTGCGAGCGGCCTCCGTGTGCCAAAAATAGGCCCCGGACACAGCCGCGCCCAAAAATAACCACCCAAAGGCCGGGGCGCCAAGTTCGTCCAGCGGAAAAAGGCCACAAAAACGGGTGGGCAATAGCCTTGGGGGGTGGGGCTGGCCAACTTCGTTCCGGACTCGGAATGGCGCGAGACTTTGCGATCGACCTCCGTGTGCCAAGAATAGGCCGCGGGCACAGCAGCGCCCAAAAATAACCGCCCGAAGGCCGGTGCGCCAAGTTCGTCCAGCGGAAAAAGGCCACAAAAACGGGTGGGCTAGAGCCTTGGGGGGTGGTGCTGGCCAACTTCGTCCGCCGGACTCGGAATGGCACGAGACTTTGCGAGCGGCCTCCGTGTTCCAAAAGTAAGCCCCGGACAGAGACACACCCAAAAATAACCGCCCGAAGGCCGGGGCGCAAGTTTGTCCAGCGGAAAAAGGCCACAAAAACGGGTGGGCTATAGCCTTGGGGGGTGGGGCTGGCCCACTTCGTCCACCGGACTCGGAATGGCGTGAGACTTTACGAGGGGCCTCCGTGTTTAAAAAATAGCCCACGGACACAGCAGCGCCCAAAAATAACCACCCGAAGGCCGGGGCGCCAAGTTCGTCCAGCGGAAAAAGGCTACAAAAACGGGCGGGCTATAGCCTTGGGGGGTGGGGCTGGCCCACTTCGTCCGCCGGACTCGGAATGGAGCGAGACTTTGCGAGGGTTCTCCGTGTGCCGAAAATAGATCGCAGGCACAGCCGCGCCCAAAAATAAACGCCCGAAGGCCGGGGCGCCAAGTTCGTCCAGCGGAAAAAGGCCACAAAAACGGGTGGGCTATAGCCTTGGGGGGTGGGGCTGGCCAACTTCGTCCGCCGGACTCGGAATGGCGCGAGACTTTGCGAGGGGCCTCCGTGTGCAAAAAATAGGCCGCGGGCACAGCCGCGTCCAAAAATAACCCCCCGAAGGCCGGGGCGCCAAGTTCGTCCAGCGGAAAAAGGCCACAAAAACGGGTGGGCTATAGCCTTGGGGGGTGGTGCTGGCCAACTTCGTCCGCTGGGCTCGGAATGGCGCGAGACTTTGCGAGGGGCCTCCGTCTGCCAAAAATAGGCCGCGGGCAAAGCCGCGCCCAAAAATAACTGCCCGAAGGCCGGGGCGCCAAGTTCGTCCAGCGGAAAAATGGCCAAAAAACGGGAGGGCTATAGCCATGGGGGGAGGGGCTGGCCAACGTCGTCCGCCGGACTCGGAATGGAGCGAAACTTTGCGAACAGCCTCCGCGTGCCAAAAATAGGCCGTGGACACAGCCGCGCCCAAAAATAACCGCCCGAAGGCTGGGGCGCCAAGTTCGTCCAGCGGAAAAAGGCCACAAAAACGGGTGGGCTATAGCCTTGGGGGGTGGGGCTGGCCAACTTCGTCCGCCGGACTCGGAATGGCACGAGACTTTGCGAGGGGCATCCGTGTGCGGAAAATAGGCCGCGGGCACAGCCGCGCCCTAAAATAACCGTCCGAAGGCTGGGGCGCGAAGTTCGACCAGCGGAAAAAGGCCACAAAAACGGGTGGGCTATAGCCTTGGGGGGTGGGGCTGGTCCACTTCGTCCGCCGGATTCGGAATGGCGCGACACTTTGCGAGGGGCCTCCGTGTGCCCAAAATAGGCTGCGGGCAGAGCCGCGCCCAAAAATAACCGCCCGAAGGCCGGGGCGCCAAGTTCGTCCAGCGGAAAAGGCCACAGACACGGGTGGGCTATAGCCTTGGGGTTTGGGGTGGCCAACTTCGTCCGCCGGACTCAGAATGCCGCGAGACTTTGCGAGGGGTCTCCCTGTGCCCAAAATAGGCTGCGGGCACAGCCGTACCCAAAAATAACCGCCCGAAGGCCGGTGCGCCAAGTTCGTCCAGCGGAAAAAGGCCACAAAAACGGGTGGGCTATAGCCTTGGGGGGTGGGCTGGCCAACTTCGTCCGCCGGACTCGGAATGGCGCGAGACTTTGCGAGGGGCCTCCGTGTGCAAAAAATAGGCCGCGGGCACAGCCGCGTCCAAAAATAACCCCCCGAAGGCCGGGGCGCCAAGTTCGTCCAGCGGAAAAAGGCCACAAAAACGGGTGGGCTATAGCCTTGGGGGGTGGGGCTGGCCCACTTCGTCCGCAGGACTTGGAATGGCGCGAGACTTTGCGAGCGGCCTCCGTTTGCCAAAAATAGGCCCCGGGCACTGCGGCGCCCAAAAATAACCGCCCGACGGCCGGGGCGCCAAATTCGTCCGGCGGAAAAAGGCCACAAAAACGGGTGGGCTATAGCCTTGGGGGGTGGGGCTGGCCAACTTCGTCCATCGGACTCGGAATGGCGCGAGACTTTGCGAGCGGCCTCCGTGTGCCAAAAATCGGCCCCGGACACAGCCGCGCCCAAAAATAACCGCCCGAAGGCCGGGGCGCCCAGTTCGTCCAGCGGAAAAAGGGCACAAAAACGGGTGGGCTATAGCCTTGGGGTGTGGGGCTGGCCAACTTCGTCCGCCGGACGCGCAATGGCGCGAGACTTTGCGAGCGGCCTCCGTGCACCAAAAATAGGCCCCGGGCAAAGCCGCACCCAAAAATAACCGCCCGAAGGCCGGGGCGCCAAGTTCGTCCAGCGGAAAAAGGCCACAAAAACGGGTGGGCTATAGCCTTGGGGGGTGGGGCTGGCCAACTTCGTCCGCTTGACTCGGAATGGGGCGAGACTTTGCGAGCGGCCTCCTTGTACCAAAAATAGGCCGCGGGCACAGCCGCGCCCAAAAAGAACCGCCCGAAGGCCGGGGCGCCAAGTTCGTCCAGCGGAAAAATGGCCAAAAAACGGGAGGGCTATAGCCATGGGGGGAGGGGCTGGCCAACGTCGTCCGCCGGACTCGGAATGGAGCGAAACTTTGCGAACGGCCTCCGCGTGCCAAAAATAGGCCGTGGACACAGCCGCGCCCAAAAATAACCGCCCGAAGGCTGGGGCGCCAAGTTCGTCCAGCGGAAAAATGGCCAAAAAACGGGTGGGCTATAGCCTTGGGGGGTGGGGCTGGCCAACTTCGTCCGCTTGACTCGGAATGGGGCGAGACTTTGCGAGCGGCCTCCTTGTACCAAAAATAGGCCGCGGGCACAGCCGCGCCCAAAAATAACCGCCCGAAGGCCGGGGCGCCAAGTTCGTCCAGCGGAAAAAGGCCACAAAAACGGGTGGGCTATAGCCTTGGGGGGTGGGGCTGGCCAACTTCGTCCGCTTGACTCGGAATGGGGCGAGACTTTGCGAGCGGCCTCCTTGTACCAAAAATAGGCCGCGGGCACAGCCGCGCCCAAAAAGAACGGCCCGAAGGCCGGGGCGCCAAGTTCGTCCAGCGGAAAAATGGCCAAAAAACGGGAGGGCTATAGCCATTGGGGGAGGGGCTGGCCAACGTCGTCCGCCGGACTCGGAATGGAGCGAAACTTTGCGAACGGCCTCCGCGTGCCAAAAATAGGCCGTGGACACAGCCGCGCCCAAAAATAACCGCCCGAAGGCTGGGGCGCCAAGTTCGTCCAGCGGAAAAATGGCCAAAAAACGGGTGGGCTATAGCCTTGAGGGGAGGGGCTGGCCAACTTCGTCCGCCGGACTCGGAATGGGGCGAGACTTTGTGAGCGGCCTCTGCGTGCCAAAAATAGGACACGGCCACAGCCGCGCCCAAAAATAACTGCCCTAAGTTCGGCGCGGCCAAGTTCGTCCAGCGGAAAAATGGCCAAAAAACGGGTGGGCTATAGCCTTGGGGGGAGGGGCTGGCCAACTTCGTCCGCCGGACTCGGAATGGGGCGAGACTTTGCGAGCCGCCTCCGTGTGCTAAAAATAGGCCGCGGACACAGCCGCGCCCAAAAATAACCGCCCGAAGGCCGGGGCGCCAAGTTCGTCCAGCGGAAAAAGGCCACAAAAACGGGTGGGCTATAGCCTTGGGGGGTGGGGTGGCCAATTTCGTCCGCCGGACTCAGAATGCCGCGAGACTTTGCGAGGGGCCTCCGTGTGCCAAAAATAGGCCCCGGGCACAGCCGCACCCAAAAATAACCGCCCGAAGGCCGGGGCGCCAAATTCGTCCAGCGGAAAAAGGACACAAAAACGGGTGGGCAATAGCCTTGGGGGGTGGGGCTGGCCAACTTCGTTCCGGACTCGGAATGGCGCGAGACTTTGCGAGCGACCTCCGTGTGCCAAGAATAGGCCGCGGGCACAGCCGCGCCCAAAAATAACCGCCCGAAGGCCGGTGCGCCAAGTTCGTCCAGCGGAAAAAGGCCACAAAAACGGGTGGGCTAGAGCCTTGGGGGGTGGTGCTGTCCAACTTCGTCCGCCGGACTCGGAATGGCACGAGACTTTGCGAGCGGCCTCCGTGTTCCAAAAATAAGCCCCGGACAGAGACGCGCCCAAAAATAACCGCCCGAAGGCCGGGGCGCCAAGTTTGTCCAGCGGAAAAAGGCCACAAAAACGGGTGGGCTATAGCCTTGGGGGGTGGGGCTGGCCCACTTCGTCCACCGGACTCGGAATGGCGTGAGACTTTGCGAGGGGCCTCCGTGTTTAAAAAATAGCCCACGGACACAGCCTCGCCCAAAAATAACCACCCGAAGGCCGGGGCGCCAAGTTCGTCTAGCGGAAAAAGGCTACAAAAACGGGCGGGCTATAGCCTTGGGGGGTGGGGCTGGCCCACTTCGTCCGCCGGACTCGGAATGGAGCGAGACTTTGCGAGGGTTCTCCGTGTGCCGAAAATAGATCGCAGGCACAGCCGCGCCCAAAAATAAACGCCCGAAGGCCGGGGCGCCAAGTTCGTCCAGCGGAAAAAGGCCACAAAAACGGGTGGGCTATAGCCTTGGGGGGTGGGACTGGCCAACTTCGTCCGCCGGACTCGGAATGGCACGAGACTTTGCGAGGGGCATCCGTGTGCGGAAAATAGGCCGCGGGCACAGCCGCGCCCTAAAATAACCGTCCGAAGGCTGGGGCGCGAAGTTCGACCAGCGGAAAAAGGCCACAAAAACGGGTGGGCTATAGCCTTGGGGGGTGGGGCTGGTCCACTTCGTCCGCCGGATTCGGAATGGCGCGACACTTTGCGAGGGGCCTCCGTGTGCCCAAAATAGGCTGCGGGCAGAGCCGCGCCCAAAAATAACCGCCCGAAGGCCGGGGCGCCAAGTTCGTCCAGCGGAAAAAGGCCACAGACACGGGTGGGCTATAGCCTTGGGGTTTGGGGTGGCCAACTTCGTCCGCCGGACTCAGAATGCCCGCGAGACTTTGCGAGGGGTCTCCCTGTGCCCAAAATAGGCTGCGGGCACAGCCGTACCCAAAAATAACCGCCCGAAGGCCGGTGCGCCAAGTTCGTCCAGCGGAAAAAGGCCACAAAAACGGGTGGGCTATAGCCTTGGGGGGTGGGCTGGCCAACTTCGTCCGCCGGACTCGGAATGGCGCGAGACTTTGCGAGGGGCCTCCGTGTGCAAAAAATAGGCCGCGGGCACAGCCGCGTCCAAAAATAACCCCCCGAAGGCCGGGGCGCCAAGTTCGTCCAGCGGAAAAAGGCCACAAAAACGGGTGGGCTATAGCCTTGGGGGGTGGGGCTGGCCCACTTCGTCCGCAGGACTCGGAATGGCGCGAGACTTTGCGAGCGGCCTCCGTTTGCCAAAAATAGGCCCCGGGCACTGCGGCGCCCAAAAATAACCGCCTGACGGCCGGGGCGCCAAATTCGTCCGGCGGAAAAAGGCCACAAAAACGGGTGGGCTATAGCCTTGGGGGGTGGGGCTGGCCAACTTCGTCCGCCGGACTCGGAATGGCGCGAGACTTTGCGAGCGGCCTCCGTGTGCCAAAAATGGGCCCTGGACACAGCCGCGCCCAAAAATAACCGCCCGAAGGCCGGGGCGCCCAGTTCGTCCAGCGGAAAAAGGGCACAAAAACGGGTGGGCTATAGCCTTGGGGTGTGGGGCTGGCCAACTTCGTCCGCCGGACGCGCAATGGCGCGAGACTTTGCGAGCGGCCTCCGTGCACCAAAAATAGGCCCCGGGCAAAGCCGCACCCAAAAATAACCGCCCGAAGGCCGGGGCGCCAAGTTCGTCCAGCGGAAAAAGGCCACAAAAACGGGTGGGCTATAGCCTTGGGGGGTGGGGCTGGCCAACTTCGTCCGCCGGACTCGGAATGGCGGGAGACTTTGCGAGCGGCCTCCGTGTGCTAAAAATAGGCCCCGGGCACAGCCGCGCCCAAAAATAACAGCCCGAAGGCCGGGGCGCCAAGTTCGTCCAGCGGAAAAAGGCCACAAAAAAGGGTGGGCGATAGCCTTGGGGGGTGAAGTTGGCCAACTTAGTCTGCCGGACTTGGAATGGCGCGGGACTTTGCGAGGCACCTCCGTGTGCCAAAAATAGGTCGCGGGCAAAGCCACGTCCAAAAATACCCGCCCGAAGGCCGCGGTGCCAAGTTCGTCCAGCGGAAAAAGGCCACAAAAACGGGTGGGCTATAGCCTTGGGGGGTGGGGCTGGCCCACTTCGTCCGCAGGACTCGGAATGGCGCGAGACTTTGCGAGCGGCCTCCGTTTGCCAAAAATAGGCCCCGGGCACTGCGGCGCCCAAAAATAACCGCCTGACGGCCGGGGCGCCAAATTCGTCCGGCGGAAAAAGGCCACAAAAACGGGTGGGCTATAGCCTTGGGGGTGGGCTGGCCAACTTCCGCCGCGGACTCGGAATGGCGCGAGACTGTGCGAGCGGCCTCCGTGTGCCAAAAATCGGCCCCGGACACCGCCGCGCCCAAAAATAACCGACCGAAGGCCGGGGCGCCCAGCTCGTCCAGCGGAAAAAGGGCACAAAAACGGGTGGGCTATAGCCTTGGGGTGTGGGGCTGGCCAACTTCAAATCCGCGGACGCGCAATGGCGCGAGACTTTGCGAGCGGCCTCCGTGCACCAAAAATAGGCCCGGGCAAAGCCGCACCCAAAAATAACCGCCCGAAGGCCGGGGCGCCAAGTTCGTCCAGCGGAAAAAGGCCACAAAAACGGGTGGGCTATAGCCTTGGGGGGTGGGGCTGGCCAACTTCGTCCGCCGGACGCGCAATGGCGCGAGACTTTGCGAGCGGCCTCCGTGCACCAAAAATAGGCCCCGGGCAAAGCCGCACCCAAAAATAACCGCCCGAAGGCCGGGGCGCCAAGTTCGTCCAGCGGAAAAAGGCCACAAAAACGGGTGGGCTATAGCCTTGGGGGGTGGGGCTGGCCAACTTCGTCCGCCGGACTCGGAATGGCGGGAGACTTTGCGAGCGGCCTCCGTGTGCTAAAAATAGGCCCCGGGCACAGCCGCGCCCAAAAATAACAGCCCGAAGGCCGGGGCGCCAAGTTCGTCCAGCGGAAAAAGGCCACAAAAAAGGGTGGGCGATAGCCTTGGGGGGTGAGGTTGGCCAACTTAGTCTGCCGGACTTGGAATGGCGCGGGACTTTGCGAGGCACCTCCGTGTGCCAAAAATAGGTCGCGGGCAAAGCCACGTCCAAAAATACCCGCCCGAAGGCCGCGGTGCCAAGTTCGTCCAGCGGAAAAAGGCCACAAAAACGGGTGGGCTATAGCCTTGGGGGGTGGGGCTGGCCCACTTCGTCCGCCGGACTCGGAATGGCGCGAGACTTTGCGAGCGGCCTCCGTGTGCCAAAAATAGGCCCCGGACACAGCCGCGCCCAAAAATAACCGCCCGAAGGTCGGGGCGCCAAGTTCGTCCAGCGGAAAAAGGCCACAAAAAAGGGTGGGCTATAGCCTTGGGGGGTGGGGCTGGCCCACTTTGTCCGCCGGACTCGGAATGGCGCGAGACTTTTGCGAGCGGCCTCCGTGTGCCAAAAATAGGCCCCGGGCACAGCCGCGCCCAAAAATAACCGCCCGAAGGCCGCGGCACCAAGTTCGTCCAGCGGAAAAAGGCCACAAAAAAGGGTGGGCGAAAGCCGTTGGGGGTGAGGTTGGCCAACTTAGTCTCATTGGACTCGGAATGGCGCGAGACTTTGCGACGCGCCTCCGTGTGCCAAAAATAGGCCGCGGCCACAGCCCCGCCCAAAAATACACGCCCGAAGGCCGAGGTGCCAAGTTCGACCAGCGGTAAATGGCCACAAAAACAGGTTGGCTATAGCCTTGGGGGGTGGGGCTGGCCCACTTCGTCCGTCGGACTCGGAATGGCGCGAGACTTTGCGAGCGGCCTCCGTGTGCCAAAAATAGGCCCCGGACACAGCCGCGCCCAAAAATAACCGCCCGAAGGATGGGGCGCCAAGTTCGTCCAGCGGAAAAAGGCCACAAAAACGGGTGGGCTATAGCCTTGGGGGGTGGGGCTGGCCAACTTCGTCCGCCGGACTCGGAATGGTGCGAGATTTTTCGAGCGGCCTCCGTGTGCCAAATATAGGTCCCAGGCACAGCCGCGCCCAAAAATAACCGCCCGAAGGCCGGGGCGCCAAGTTCGTCCAGCGGAAAAAGGCCACAAAAACGGGTGGGCTATAGGCTTGGGGGGTGGGGCTGGCCCACTTCATCCGCCGGATTCGGAATGGCGCGAGACTTTGCGAGCGGACTCCGTGTGCTAAAAATAGGCCCCGGGCACAGCCGCGCCCAAAAATAACCGCCCGAAGGCCGGGGCGCCAAGTTCGTCCAGCGGAAAAAGGGTACAAAAACGGGTGGGCTATAGCCTTGGGGGGTGGGGCTGGCCCACTTCGTCCGCCGGACTCGGAATGGCGCGAGACTTTGCGAGCGGCCTCCGTGTGCCAAAAATAGGCCCCGGGCACAGCCGCGCCCAAAAATAACAGCCCGAAGGACGGGGCGCCAAGTTTGTCCAGCGGAAAAAGGCCGCAAAAACGGGTGGGCTATAGCCTTGGGGGGTGGGGCTGGCCCACTTCGTCCGCCGGACTCGGAATGGCGCGAGACTTTGCGAGCGGCCTCCGTGTGCCAAAAATAGGCCCCGGGCACAGCCGCGCCCAAAAATAACCGCCCGAAGGCCGGGTCGACAAGTTCGTCCAGCGGAAAAAGGCCGCAAAAACGGGTGGGCTATAGCCTTGGGGGGTGGGGCTGGCCCACTTCGTCCGCCGGACTCGGAATGGCGCGAGACTTTGCGAGCGGCCTCCGTTTGCCAAAAATAGGCCCCGGCCACAGCCGCACCCAAAAATAACCGCCCGAAGGCCGGGGCGCCAAGTTCGTCCAGCGGAAAAAGGCCGCAAAAACGGTTGGGCTATAGCCTTGGGGGGTTGGGCTGGCCAACTTCATCTGCCGGACTCGGAATGGCGCGAGACTTTACGAACGGCCTCCGTGTGCCAAAAACAGGCCCCGGGCACAGCCGCGCCCAAAAATAACCGCCCGAAGGCCGGGGCGCCAAGTTCGTCCAGCGGAAAAAGGCCGCAAAAACGGGTGGGCTATAGCCTTGGGGGGTGGGGCTGGCCCACTTCGTCCGCCGGACTCGGAATGGCGCGATACTTTGCGAGCGGCCTCCTTGTGCCAAAAATAGGCCCCGGGCACTGCCGCGCCCAAAAATAACCGCCCGAAGGCCGGGGCGCCAAGTTCATCCAGCGGAAAAAGGCCACAAAAAAGGGTGGGCGATAGCCTTGGGGGGTGGGGCTGGCCCACTTTGTCCGCCGGACTCGGAATGGCGCGAGACTTTTGCGAGCGGCCTCCGTGTGCCAAAAATAGGCCCCGGGCACAGCCGCGCCCAAAAATAACCGCCCGAAGGCCGCGGCACCAAGTTCGTCCAGCGGAAAAAGGCCACAAAAAAGGGTGGGCGATAGCCTTGGGGGGTGAGGTTGGCCAACTTAGTTTGCCGGACTTGGAATGGCGCGGGACTTTGCGAGGCACCTCCGTGTGCCAAAAATAGGTCGCGGGCAAAGCCACGTCCAAAAATACCCGCCCGAAGGCCGAGGTGCCAAGTTCGTCCAGCGGAAAAAGGCCACAAAAACGGGTGGGCTATAGCCTTGGGGGGTGGGGCTGGCCCACTTCGTCCGCCGGACTCGGAATGGCGCGAGACTTTGCGAGCGGCCTCCGTGTGCCAAAAATAGGCCCCGGGCACAGCCGCGCCCAAAAATAACAGCCCGAAGGACGGGGCGCCAAGTTTGTCCAGCGGAAAAAGGCCGCAAAAACGGGTGGGCTATAGCCTTGGGGGGTGGGGCTGGCCAACTTCGTCCGCCGGACTCGGAATGGCGCGAGACTTTGCGAGTGGCCTCCATGTGCCAAAAATAGGTCCCGGACACAGCCGCACCCAAAAATAACCGCCCGAAGGCCGGGGCGCCAAGTTCGTCCAGCGGAAAAAGGCCACAAAAACGGGTGGGCTATAGCCTTGGGGGGTGGGGCTGGCCCACTTCGTCCGCCGGACTCGGAATGGCGCGAGACTTTGCGAGCGGCCTCCGTGTGCCAAAAATAGGCCCCGGGCACAGCCGCGCCCAAAAATAACCGCCCGAAGGCCGGGTCGACAAGTTCGTCCAGCGGAAAAAGGCCGCAAAAACGGGTGGGCTATAGCCTTGGGGGGTGGGGCTGGCCCACTTCGTCCGCCGGACTCGGAATGGCGCGAGACTTTGCGAGCGGCCTCCGTTTGCCAAAAATAGGCCCCGGCCACAGCCGTACCCAAAAATAACCGCCCGAAGGCCGGGGCGCCAAGTTCGTCCAGCGGAAAAAGGCCGCAAAAACGGGTGGTCTATAGCCTTGGGGGGTTGGGCTGGCCAACTTCATCTGCCGGACTCGGAATGGCGCGAGACTTTGCGAACGGCCTCCGTGTGCCAAAAACAGGCCCCGGGCACAGCCGCGCCCAAAAATAACCGCCCGAAGGCCGGGGCGCCAAGTTCGTCCAGCGGAAAAAGGCCGCAAAAACGGGTGGGCTATAGCCTTGGGGGGTGGGGCTGGCCCACTTCGTCCGCCGGACTCGGAATGGCGCGATACTTTGCGAGCGGCCTCCTTGTGCCAAAAATAGGCCCCGGGCACTGCCGCGCCCAAAAATAACCGCCCGAAGGCCGGGGCGCCAAGTTCATCCAGCGGAAAAAGGCCACAAAAAAGGGTGGGCGATAGCCTTGGGGGGTGGGGCTCGCCCACTTTGTCCGCCGGACTCGGAATGGCGCGAGACTTTTGCGAGCGGCCTCCGTGTGCCAAAAATAGGCCCCGGGCACAGCCGCGCCCAAAAATAACCGCCCGAAGCCGGGGTGCCAAGTTCGTCCAGCGGAAAAAGGCCGCAAAAACGGGTGGGCTATAGCCTTGGGGGGTGGGGCTGGCCCACTTCGTCCGCCGGACTCGGAATGGCGCGAGACTTTGCGAGCGGCCTCCTTGTGCCAAAAATAGGCCCCGGGCACTGCCGCGGCCAAAAATACCCGCCCGAAGGCCGCGGCGCCAAGTTCGTCCAGCGGAAAAAGGCCACAAAAAAGGGTGGGCGATAGCCTTGGGGGGTGAGGTTGGCCAACTTAGTCTGCCGGACTTGGAATGGCGCGGGACTTTGCGAGGCACCTCCGTGTGCCAAAAATAGGTCGCGGGCAAAGCCACGTCCAAAAATACCCGCCCGAAGGCCGCGGTGCCAAGTTCGTCCAGCGGAAAAAGGCCACAAAAACGGGTGGGCTATAGCCTTGGGGGGTGGGGCTGGCCCACTTCGTCCGCCTGACTCGGAATGGCGCGAGACTTTGCGAGCGGCCTCCGTGTGCCAAAAATAGGCCCCGGGCACAGCCGCGCCCAAAAATAACCGCCCGAAGGACGGGGCGCCAAGTTCGTCCAGCGGAAAAAGGCCGC